>DWFO01003945.1:0-11791 GCA_018246595.1 Mimoniades nurscia nurscia
ATTCCATAGTGGGACGTAAACGTAACTGATGAAACGTGGGAGTGTTCTACATTCCTCTGCCTACCTTTTCAGGGATGACAGGCGTGATGTAACGTTTATTTTTTTATTTTCTTTATTTGTACACTGTATACTTATAAATAATCAGCAAATAGAGACTTTGTACAAGGATTTTTGTAGCTTGAAATACCTAATAAGCATTAGCTCGAAGTCCAAATGTATTCTCAGCGCCGCTTTATAGCAATAGGCTCACCCCCATATTCCATGGGATGCATAACCAAACAGGTGAATTGCGGGAGTATGACACTCTTCTGGCTACCCCTTCAGGGAAACACAGCTTGGTGTTTTGTTTAGAATTTTTTCCACTAAGAATTGAGTTCTTTGAGGACCAACATTCAACATCACGTAACTAATAAAGCTAGGCATTTTAGTCGTTGCTATTCATATACAAACACGTATCTACTTGTGCAGTAGTCTCGAGTAGTAAATAAGGCTCTTACGCCACCTGAGTCAACGAGCAAGACAAATATCGTTTGGCGAGAAAGGATTCGGTTTGTGGAGGTCCGAGCAAATAACTCAGGCCGGCATTAGAGTACCTTCATTAGGGCTTATCTCTACTGCTACACTCATTCTTTCTACTAAGGCCTGCAACATAATCATGAGCATGTCTTTTTTTAACGATTGTTTCTTGGACTGAGATTTGTTCTGATAATAAGAGGGGTTATGGACACGGCCGTCATGCTGACCAGGTGCGAGGTGCCAGGGAATCCATACAAAACATTTACGTGTATATTATTGAACAATCAACGAAACTCTATGAAAAAGCTGCGTGTACTCTGATAAAAATATCAACGCGAATTTCGCTAAATAATCGCGTAAACTTTGGGAAATATTTTCCGGAAGCTCTCAAATAATATTTTTTATATTCGAAATGTGAATAATTTAGTGGAAGATTAGGAAGGTAGTGAATACTGCGTACCGGTATATATCAGTTGTACTCTCTACAAATGTTACGACGAATTATTATCATTATAATTTCACACCAAGTTTCTTGCGGGGTAGGCAGAGAAGATCGCGTACCAAATATCTCTATTCCTGCAGACCTCATATGCTAAGTACACATTCATCGCTCTATTTATAGACACATATCAGTACCCGACTTTTTACTGTTCATAGTGCCTAATATATTTGGTCCATCGCCATCTGCATCCAGCATCATCTGGATTCGCACACTAAGAATTGTAGATGTTTTGTTAATTATTTTTATTAAATGTATTGTACTTTACATGCAATAAAGCAATCGTCGTATGTCACTAGTATTTTTTTCCAATCTCCTCCATTCTGACATCTGGATGTTTTATACTTAATTGCCTGTGTGCATTTCGCATTCCGGTCTGAGCACGACATATTAATCTGCATTTTAATTGCTCGTAGACAAAACACTGCCATTAACCTGTACGAAATGATAAAATTCAACTCTATTTTGCGTTTGGAGTTTATCACATCTTCTTTCTTAACATGGAGCAAAAAAAAAAATAAGCAAAGTAATTATATTTTTTACGAGTACATGTATTTTTTGTATTAATGAATTAATTCGAGTAAATCGTACGTAACACCGCGCCCGTAATCCCCGAATGGGTAGGCAGGGGAGTGTAGCAGGTACACTCTTATGTTTCACCAATTACGTTCACGTTCCGCTATGGAATACACCTCTTGTCATACACCGGGCATATTTCCAGACTCCGAGCCACTATCAGAAAATCTAAATTAGAAAAATCCAATAGTGCCCGACCCCGGACCAGGACCAGGACCTCCCGATCGGCAGTTGCGCTTGTAACCAACACGACCAACGAGGCAGTAAGTGACTAAATAGTAATTTGATTTAAGCGATATGGAACAGAGCTGTTTATTTATGTTTATTCTGTGCGCCAAATGTAACATCTGTCCTCATACAGCCATATACGCGATCAAATGATTCAATTAAATTCGATTAAACTGTTGTATGGCAAAATAAGCTGCGCGGCGGGTTCGTTCATGACGCGACAAGACGACTTCGGCTGTCCGCAACGCGGTAAATAGCTTCAGGTAAGTATTATAATTTTTTATATATACATTTGTATAGAGTTAAGTTTCATATTTCAACTTCACAAATATATAGATGTCGCTTGCATAGCGTTATGATTCTAACTTCCCCATGTGTGGATACGGCTTTAGTCATATAAGAAAGTGCTTACACATTTCGAATATTACGATATGGGTTTATTAATATTTTAGTTTTGTTTATTGTTTGTTTACCACTTGCAACACGAACGTTTGCTTAACCCTGTGACCGCCGTGGTAGTCGTATGTGTGGGTAAATAATTTTGCTCGGCGTCAGGTTACAGGTTCTCAAACTTATTCAATTCTCATTGATGGAGCTTAAATATTTTCCAGCGCCATCAAAATTTTGTGACATACTATTAAAATATAACTAGTGAAATCCCTATTTTTTATATTATAAATTATATACATATATTGATTTTTTAAATTATTAGTATACAGTATTAGGTATACATATATCAGTCTACAGATTGTTATACAAAGAAACTTCAAAACTGTAACCGCGAGCATTGCTAGTTTGAAATGCTTCAGGAATTTCTCGATTCTAATGCCGCTACAAACTTGTTACGTCCACATACTAACCGTAAAAGTTGTTCGGACCACATTCTGGTCGGTTTGCAGAGAATTTAGCGGTTTACGTGTAGTATTTTACTATTGCCAATAAATTATAAGCAATGCCGAGAACAAATATGAACGCGACACTGGACTATGTAACCATAGTAACCATAGTAATATGTGTTGGAGTGAAAAAAGTGAGTAAAAATGTATTTTCAAGTTACACGGTCGCCTTGTATTTATTAGTGACTCCCTTGGACCCATCATATAGATAGCTCGAATAGCCCGTTTCTGGAGCACAAAAATGGAGTCAATGTCAGCGGCACTGTCCCAAAGGAGTAGACCGTATGACATGATGCTATGAAAGTAGCTGAAATACACTAGACGCGCGGCGTCAACATTGGTCAGTTGACGAATCTTTCTAACATCATAAACCGCGGAACCGCGGATCTATTTATGGACCCCATATAAACCGAGATTAAACATTGTAAAGTCCTTTTCGAATAACTTAATAAAAATCTGTCAAGGAAAGTGTTCGGAATTTTCAATCGCTTCTAGCTCTTAACAACATTTTAAATTGAAGGCTTTTTTTTATTATAAAAGTCTAGTAACGTTTTAATCATAGTGCATGTTATGGCGCCTTTATTAGAATAACGTAGATGTGTCAGGAGCTTTAGAATTAAGGTGCTTATACGTTGTCTGAAAAATTTCAGAAGAGTAGTTTAGCTTAAAACACCGCCGAGCTTACGGCCACGTTACTCGTTGTGGGTAGTAAAAAAGTTACGTATACAAAAAAGTTTTCACTACCGTGTTTAACTTGAACTAAACGACTTTGTACCGGTCAGTTGTGTTAGATTACTTATTCGAATATAAAACAGGGAGGAAATTTAACGTAACATCACACATGTAATCCCCGGAGAGGTAAGTGGAGGAGTGTATCACACTCCCACGTTTCATAAGTGACGTTTACGTCCCACTATTGAAAAGGTGGTGAGTTTACTGCTATACACCGAGCACATATCCAAACAAATCCAACAGTGCCCGACCCGATTTGAAGCCAGGACCTCTCGATCGGCGGTCGCGCTTGCAATCAACACGACCAACGAGGCAGTCCTTCTTGAATAAGACTTCTTGACTTCTTGACTAAGACGAAAGTAGATTTATTGGGTGTTTTTCTGTCCTAACTTACTTTAATGGCTGGACTGTAAACTCGTCTGTACGTACGTAGAATCATCATCGTCTTCATTCCTCTCATGGTTTCATTGTTGGATGTGGTTCTCCTTTTAGAAAGATAAAGGTTAAGGTTATATTAGTTGTAACATACTTCACTATGTTGTAATTGAATATACAGAAAATGATAAAAATATGGATGTCTCCAAACCGGTGTGCGTGTATGAAAAGAGATAAAAATTTGGGCAAGTCTGTAAGGTACGAAATATTTGGCAATTTATGCCTTCTACCTATCCAGTAAAGTGCCTGGTGTGGTGACAATTATAAATAATGTACCAACTAACACGTCTTATTGCACTAAGAGTACCTATATCAAAATTTGAGTTTATTTTTTATGCAAAGGCAAGACACCAAGTCGGAAGAGCCATTTGCTTTGCAATGAGAAAAGACGCAACTTTGAGTTCACCCGCGGAATAAATTTATAAGGCCAACCCACTTTGCTGTTGCGTAGAGCGAATGAGTTTGTATACTTTTAAGAGGAACATTTTTGTTTCTTTTTGCTCACTCATAAATATTCTCGATCGTTACTGCGAGGTGATATTTAGTGGAGGAACGGAAATACCTATCTTTTCTTGGTGAATTACCAATGTATCAACCAAGTTACTAAGTCGAGCTGTAGTGAGCTCATGTGTAAAAACGTTCGTTATTACACATGATCTCTCGACTTTAAGAGGGGGGTGGATTAGGAAGGAGGACAGTACAAAGGCGGAAGATTTCAATTTCAAAAGCCAAATTTGTTTATCTTTAGCTTATGTTTGCTAATTGTTTTTTTTTCTTTTATTTTATTCTCTCATGTAACTTTTGTACTCATAAAAAGGCGCTAGTCATTCACAACAGAACGTACTTTAGTGTGAGATCAAAGATCAAACGTTTTATATTTTTTTATATTTATCGTTTTCGTTTTATATTTATCGTTTCTTGAAATAAATTAAACGACAGTTGCATCGCCGGAAGCAATTGATTCTTTGACTAGTCGCGTACATAAGGTAGAAACATCGTTTGACTAGTTCGCGTGTAGAAAAATGTGTATACTTCAATATGTGGGCCGAGGTTTATTACGAAGCCATTTCTAGAAATTCTAAATTCTAAGAAAAGGTGAATCGTACCATATAATGCGGCATCGATGATAAATTATTATTGGGAACTTGAACACATGAAGTTTCCAGTCGCGCTTCGAAGTCTTGATTTGTGCCCCGGTGTATGGCAATAGGCTCACTACCTCATACACACCGGGATTTAAACGTAACTGGTGACACGTGGGACTGTATAACACTCCTCTGCGTACCTAAGAGGGGATATATTCGTGATGTTACGTTAAATCGCGGTATAGCATGGCTTGCCAGCTAAGCCCTGACCGCCTTTGGATAGCAGCGTAGACGACGGTGCGAGGTGTGTTCTGTAATCCCCAACCCACATGCCCAGCGTGGGGATTGTGGGCATAACCCCTCAGTGGAGGCCTATGTCCAGCAGTGGACTGCATTAAGCTGATGATGATGACGACGTTTCGTTAAATATTTGAAAGTGACATAAAATTTAAATTTAGAAATCCTAATTATTAACTGTCCGTGAAACAGATTGGGGTTTCCACGTATTACGTAACAAAATGACAATGGACCGTACTTTATCACAATTCCCGCTGTTATCAGAAGATAAAATACATTTAGGGCTCTGAATAAAATGAAGACGAACTTTTCAGAACCACTTGCCATACTCTATGCGTTAACGCTGAATGATTCTGTATTTCACGCGTGCCATCTGAAAGATATGCCAAAAGATATAGATAATATGAATAAGTACCTTACAAGATCACACATGGCCACTTGTGGGATTTTAGCTGATAACAACCAGGGACAGAACCAAAACCAATATCCCATACCCTATGGGATCTAGCTATGCTAGACATAATGACTTATGGTTATAGGTACGTGTATGAAGAGAGTGACGAATGTAGAAGAAGCAAGGCGGGTCGGTGAGGTTAGTGATTCGAATTCGGCGCCCTCTGCCCTGCCCCGTACGGGGTGTCAATGATATGGGCGTCATGTCTCCCTTTTTCATCTTGCCATCATAATGGAGCGTAAACGTAACTGTCCAACGTGGGAGTGTTCTACATTCCTCTGCTTACCTCTTCTGCGATTACAGGGGTGATGTTACGTCTCTCTTTTTTTGAACATACCTATCGATTTTCTCAATTGTGATTCATTTTCTTATTGGCTCGCTCATAAATGTATTATAGGAATTATCACTAACTTCGTTCGATCGCCTTCGCTCGTCGCTTTCACTCAGGCATTCGATTTACACAAAGTACGAGCCTGTCGGTGGCAGTCTGGTAGTGTCGTTCTGAGGTTTTAGTTTAATTAGAACTGCGTTATATGTAATTGGGTGTTCTGTGCTTGTTCTCGGGCACTTCTTAGCGAGCTCGTGAACACTGCAGTAGAGATGCGAGGGCGGTAATTTAACGCGAAGAGGAAATTTTAATGTTGCAATCGGGACGCGAACGTGGAATTGTTAATGTAATAAAATGTTTAGATGCATGCGTCTCTAGGGGTGTGGGGTTGGAATTCTTGGCAGCTACCTCTGGATTTTAAGTTGCATGTCTTTTAAATAGAACATCAGTTGCAGGAACGTTAAAAGAAAATCTGTCGATGGATTTGTAAGTCTAACTGTAGGTACTTAGTTGTCAATATTGTGTGAACTAAGTCTTGGTTCTCAATAGGGTGTGAACTTGTCTTAGTTCTCAACAGTATGTGAACTTCTTAGAACTTTTTTAGCCCTATTTCAGTCAGGAGATGTGCACAGCAGATGAATGGAGAACGGTGAAAAGAGTTGATGATGATGTTGATGTTAAGGTCTAGATATGCACTAATTTTATTACGTTAACAAAACGGACGGATGAACTATGAAAATATTATTTCTAATGGTGACGTCATTTAGTACGTCACGAATACGAGACGTAATAAGCTGCAATAAATTTTAGTATTTATTGTTGTTTTAGCGCAATTACTAAATCACACGTTTTTAATGCCACAGCATATTATTATTTAGTAAGTACTGTACAATTCTTAGTGATAATAAAGTTATTCTAGAATCTAAATGAGCAGGCAGCAGTAACAACTCGCTATTGTCGCCCACTGATGTCAGTTATTCACCTCTAACAGAACTGTGGGTATAGGACTGTATGAACGGGACTGTATGAATGGAACTGTATGAACGGGATTTGTTGAATGGGATTGTAGGAATGGGACTCTATGGATAGGTATATAGAAATAGGAATGTAGAATAGGACTCTAGGAATAGTACTGTAGAAATACGAGTACAACTTAAGGAATAGGATTATAGGAAAAGGACTATAGGAAAAGGACTATAGGAATAGGACTATAAGAATAGGACTATAGGAATTGGACTGTTAGTGTCAGTTAGTCTACATAGTTACTACAAGAATTGGGAATAATTTGTCTTTCAAATCAGAGCCTGTTTTTGTCCCGTAATATTAACGGAATAGGCTTCACTCGATTATTTTAGTACTGATTGGAATACAGTTGTAAAATTTTTATAATATAACTATACGTAAAATTTATAGATTTTGGTATATCACAGGTACAACTAAAACAAAAAGAGGTTACAATACATTTTCCATGAAAAAGTCCTTTGTACAATCGCGCACAAAGGGTTACTAAAATTTATTTTCATTTAACCGTGTATTTTTACTGCGTACCGACAGCACAGCGCGGGTGTTATAAGTTTTGTTATTGAAAGTATGTAAAATATATTTCGCAATAAGCATTGGGATATTAATTTAAAATATCTACGTTCTTCAATACGCACACCTCCCAATCTCTACCGGAACGTAAACATAACTGGTAAAACGTGGGAAGTAATACCGTCCGCTGTCTACCTCTTCGGGGAGTACATGCGTGATGTTATGTTACTAAATAAATAAATATGTAATACGAGTTCAAAGAGAGCAAAATTAAAAGCTTACGAACGACGAACGCGTTGGATACATTTTTTTTTATGTCGTTTCATCGGCGGTTTTTATGTTCCGAGCCGCGTGTCGGCCGCACGGCGCGCGGTCCCTGTCGTTTTGTGGTCGGCCGGCGTATTGCATCGATGACGACTTTTCTACTGCAGTCGCCAACCAGAAATACGAGTTTTAAATGTTCAGTTGGAAATGGAATAATGAATAAATTGATGGAAACCTTTATTTAAGGCTTTTAGCGGTACGATATTGTAAAGTTTTGAACAGAATATTGACTGCCTCGTTGGTCGCATTGGTCGCGAGCGTGTCTGTCCCGCTTCAAATTCAAATTCGGGATCAAATGCTGTTGGACTTTTCTAAAGTACATTTTCTAGTAGTGGCTCGGAGTTTGGACATGTGCGCGGTGTATGGCAATAGACTCAACAGACTCGACACCTTTTCCACGGTGGAACATTAATGTAACTGATGAAACGTGGGAGTCTGTACTACACTCCTCTACCTACCTCTTGGCGGATTACAGTCGTGATTCAGTTCTCCAATGAAAGAATATTATCAGGTACATGTTTGTGAATACATTTAAAATAAACTTCATACACAAATTAGTTTGAATGTCAACACTACTAGCATGGATCGAAATTTCTTACAACTATTTAAACTTTATTATGATTATGCACGGGTTGGCAGACACATATATTATCGTTATATATCACGCCAAACCTTTTACGGGTTAGGCAGGGCGCACTTGGAGCAAAATATCGCTATCCTTACAGACTTAAAATATTTTTCTACGCTCATCGTTCTCTTCATATCCTCAATACTGGTCTCGTAGATTTACGTCCCGTATCACACACCCGTAGCACGTAAACACGAATACGTATATAGTATTACTTTGTATACATAAAACGAAGATGTCGTACGTACGATTCACAAAGTAATAATTTCTTGTAGGACGACGCTTAAACTAGCGCGCGCCAACAACCGTTCAGAGCAGTTGTAGGTTTAATACAAATTGCCTCCCACTCCGCCCGAGGCGTCGCTAACAGTAACCATTCCTTAAGACAGCTGGTACCTGGTACATATGGAAACATGTGCTTGTTATTATGTAGATAAATTGTCGCCAATAAAATAATTTATAGATGAATTAATTAAAATGTGAACCTTTTTTAATTGTAATAAAATAAAACTATAAAGCAGAATGTGATATTTTGTACTAAAAACGTGTTTTTTTATAATATCGTAACAAAGTGTGCTTAGCAAACATTTGGTATTGATCCGCAATGGTATCTTAAAACTATTTATCTGTAGATTATAATTCATTTTATTTAAAATATTACATCACGGCTGTAATGCTCAAAGAGGTAGGCAGACGTGTGTAGTACACTCCCACGTGTCACCAGTTACGTTTACGTCCCACTATAGAATATCCTATTGCCATATACCGGACACATATCCAGACTCCGAACCACTATCAGAAAATCTAAGATAGAAATTTTCAATACTGCCCCATCCGGGATTTAAACCCAGTATTTTGCAATTATATTCTAATATTCACTTGTATGCGACGTATGTGGAACGCTACGTGCATATACAAACTTGAGTGTCGAATAAGATTTAAAATTCGGCGCGCTGCCCGCACCGCGCCGGGTGTGACGGGGACGCTCCCTCGTCACACCCGGCGCGACCTCTTCCAGCCCGGGAACAAGAACACGAGGAAAGGACATCCAGTGACATGAATGACATTTTCTTTGAGCTACAATAGACCAATGCTGTTCGGAGTGATTATTGGTTGTCTTTATTCCTTTTTCAAATGTGAGATACGGTCCACTGATAGTTCTGGGTTTTTTCTCCTATTAATAAGAATTAAGGGGATAGCAGTCACTCTGATAAATTTATCATTTTCATCATCACCCTATTAGTTCACTGTTGGACATAAGCCTCCACCAGTGAACGCCATTGCGCCCTGTCCTCGACTTGTCGCATTCAACTTCTGCCTGCAGTCTATTAAACGCTTCTATAACACATGTTGTGAAATCTTTAGCTGGTAGATTTCTTACAGATTTTAACGTTTGTCTGTCACCGTTCTATCGAAGAATAATAATGATCCTTTATTGTACTAATAATATAAAAGATACAGATGAATTATAAAAGAAAAAAACTTAAAGATAAAATGTACAAAAGGTGAATTTGTCGCTAACTTACAATCTATACTGGTTTGTATTCGTAGCGATATTGTAATCATACTCGTATGTTAATTTGATGCAATGCTCGCCATGTCTGAAGTACTGATTGCGGAGACTATAGCTGTGTACAGCCCACGAACAATACATAATGATTATTAAAATAATACATATGTATGTATGTATTGTTTACAGGCATGTTCGAATTATAATTAATAAGCTTCACACATTTTAAATAAAATTAATAGGTACCTACGGAAATAATAAAATTAGAAGACAATTAAAATGAAAGAAAAATATTGCATTGGATATTCCTAGTGTTGGGTAAACTGAAGTGTCGTCAAACGGGATGCGGGCGTGAGGATTTCGCATTCGGGAGATTGTCGGCGAGTTGCAAATGGATCGTGGCACGGATGCGCATAAAACATGCGGATGCATGCAATGCTACAGCTGTGTCGGTCGCATGTAGCGGTACACGGGCACTTTCGCTAACACGCGGTGAATGCATCACTGAAATACATACTTTCTACATTATTACATAACATTACGTAATATTACGCCCGGATAACGGAGTAGACAGAGATGTGTGTACACTCCCACGTTCCACCAGTTACGTTTACGTCCCACTGTGGAATAGGTGGTGAGCTTATTGCCATAAATCGGGCACATTTCCAGACTCAGAGCCCATACTAGATATGTTTTAATTGTTATTTATTTTCTACATTATTATTTTATATGATTCCTTCTAAAGTTTAAATGATACCTAACGCAACCTCACGCTTGCACCCTCCCGAAGAGAAAGGCAGAAAAGTGTTTTACTCTTTCACGTTTCACCAGTTATCGTATAAATTCCATCATGGAATAAACTTATTGAAAAACTCCGGCAATGGTTGTCTATTTTAAAAATATAATTTATATGTGACGGCGCGGCTGGCGCTCAGCCTCACGCAGAGCAATCTGGAGCGTGAAGCGCTCCACACCAAACGCTAGATCCATTCCAGGGATTTGCGACGCCTCCCCAGCTCCAGTGATCACTGATGCGTTACCGGCGCACGCTGAAGGAAATTTCAACGTAATGGTCTCCCTCGTTCACTGAAAAATATTATATTTTCTTTGGGTCCGATTCGAGTTCATATTTCAATTGCTTCCGGTTCAGATGGAGCTGATCCGATTTTATCGATAAATTTCATTAAAGGTGTTCGTGGTGAACGATTAATGTAGACGAAACACTTCGAGTCTACAAAGCTACAGTTAATTGGCGCTAGTAGCTGTGCCCACCCCGCAAGGGACCTGGCGTATTGATATAACAATGACACTAAGATGGTCGCAATATAATCAATTACCAAAGATCTTTTGTGCTTATATTACATCAAGTTTAAATTTCCCCGGAACAACAGGGAGGTTTAAATAAACTCTGATATAATAACAGCTGTACCTACCTACAACTTTAATAAAACCTCATAAAGCATCCGTATACACTTTTAGATTAATTTATAAACTTCTTCAAGCGAAATGAGTTTTGTTTTCGGGGATCGTGTCGGGTTGTTTCCGTGTGGACTATGTTTGTGTGCTTCGCTTGCTGCTGTTGTTTCTCATCATCATCATCGGTTGGTCGTGTTGTTTGCAAGCACGACTGTTGATCGAGAAGTCTTGGGTTCGAATTCCGTGTGGGGGCATTATTGGTGTTTTCTAATTTAGATTTTCTTGTAGTGGCAATAGACTCACTATCTATTCCATAGTGGGACGTAAACGTAAC
>DWFO01003946.1:0-11791 GCA_018246595.1 Mimoniades nurscia nurscia
GTTTTCATTCTGAGCTAGGAAAATATAAATTATTATTATTACATCATCGTCACTGAGGAGGTAGGCAGAGAGTACCAAGTGCCAAATATTTCTATTGTCATAGACCTAACGTGCTTCAGTTATATTCGTCAGTCTGTTTATATATGCATGCCGGTTTAGATACTTCTGACTTCCCATCGGCCAGCTACCCATGAGCTATCAGCAGTTTGGTTATTTTCCAGAATAATAGATAAAGAATATGAAATAGCTTGCCTCGTTCGTCGTGTTGGCTGCAAGCGCGACTGTCGATCGATTGGTTCTGGGTTCTAATCCGCAACCGGGCACTATTAAATTTTCTAGATGGTTCTCAGTGTGGATATGTGCCCGGTGTTTGCAACAGATTCGCCACCTATGCCATATTGTAACGTAAACGCAATTGGTGAAACGTGGGAGAGTACTACACTCCTCTGTCTGCCTCTTCGGGGATTACCGGCTTGATGTTACGTTATATAAAAAAGCTTGCAAATCCGTACGTGTCCGCTACATAAGCGGTCACGCTCAACAACTGTGCCTTGAACGTCACTTGCGAAGCCATTTTAAAAAATATATCCGTTAACACAATATCAAATATCGAAATGTGATCGTAAGTTATGCGATCAATCATTTTTTAATATCCATTAAAAAAATGACGTATCCAACATGTAACTGGGCCAGTCAATGTGATATGATAAATAGTAAAAAACACCGTTACATGAGGTCTTCGGGTGAAAGCTGGACGCATTCAAACCTTTGGCGCCAACCACATGTACATATTTATGTATATAAGCCGACAGTTTTTTTTTCATTTAACGGTATTGTTAAAGTCGCCGTGATTAGACGTTTACAACCAGCGACAAATGACGATATTGTTTTTTTTCGTCAAGAGCAGAGTCAGTATAAGTGGTTATTAAAGATATTTGGAAGTGTTAAACTGGCCAGAGCATTGCAGAAGATTTTTAATATCTCGCCTATAATCTCCGAAGAGGTAGGCAGAGGTGTGTAGTATACTCCCACGTTTCACCAGTTGCGTTTACGTCCCACTATAACAACAAATGAAAATAACAGTGACAAATGAAATTAACAATTGGTGCTCCCTGCCTACCTCGTAATGAATCTGGCGATGATACAATAATACTAGTATTTATGTTAACATTATTGAGTAACGCTTCGTTCAGTGGAACGTGCTAAGATCGCCTTGTATGGAACGCGTTGTAACGATCGTAAAATACGTCAAGCGGCTATATAACATAGTTTTGTTACATGAGTAGCTTACAATACGCTCAATAGGTACTCTGCTCTGTACATGTAATAATTTTATAGCCTCTCCTCTTGACTGCCTCGTTGGTCGAGTAGTTGTCGACTGGCTGGCCCGTTGGTGCACCGGTTAGTAAACCGGACTGTTGCGCCGGGGCTCGTGGGTTGGATTCCCACCCAGAATAAATTTTTGTGTGATGAGCACAAGTATATGTTCTGTCTGGGTGTGAAAAATAGTAAAAAATCTATTTATAAGTATATATGTAGTTTATCATTTATCGAAATCTATCCAGTAGTTTTTGGTAGATACTATGTAGTAATAGACAGTATTTTTGGTATACTAACTTTTCAATAGTCGTCTGCACCCTACAATTGCCGGCCTTCACGGCTTATCGCGTGTATATGTATAGGACCATATCATGTGTCTTATATCCTATTAGCATTTATGTCATGCCGCATATAAAATTTAATGAGATTCAATATATATTTATAATTACTGCGTTGTTAGTTTAATGTATGCAAGCACTGCAAGACTGCCGACCATAAGGTCCTGGGTTTGGTTTCCGGGTATTTCCAGACCCGGAAACTTTTATATATGGAGTTTTTCCAACCTAAACTTCTAAAGGGTCTAGGGATATAATCCTTAATGAATCTTTAGATATTGGAAATGTACGTTACGTACATATTTGAGTTTGCAAAATGAAATAACAATTAATATAAATATGTAAGGTATACCCGATAAATTTAAAAATTACCTCATAAGAACACGATGTGGTGAGGATGTAGTGATTAGGATTAAGAAAGGGATTCTTATGAAGCTAGGTGTTCTAGAATGAATGAATGTCCGTAGAGTAACGAAAGAGATTTATAATGCCATTGTGAATGGTAGAGTCGGAAAAGGCAGAGATGGTTTATGAACTTGGATGAAATCCAACATGTCTTAAAAGTTAATCGTTTTAAAAGGACATCTTCAATTATAAGAAGAGAAATAAAAGAGGGGAAGTGAAATTTTGTTGGCACTGCTGACCCCTACGAAAAGAAGGTGTATTATCCATGTGCGCAAATATTAAATTTCGCATTGTTCCCAGTACATATACAGATAATGCATCATTAAGTCGGAATAATCGTTAATTCACACTGTTTATAGAGCGTACGACACACAAGGAAGGATCTGTGTACTCTAGTAGAGCTATGAACACGTGACATCCCATATTGGCTGACATTCCCGTCATATGGAAATATATGTATGTTAAGTAATTTTTTTGTCTGACCTTTTTATCGTTCCACTGCTGGAACAGGTTTCCTCTCAGAATGGAAGGGTTAAGGCCATAGTCTGCCACGCTGGCCAAGTGCGGGTTGGCAGACTTCACACGCCTTAGAGAACATTTTTTTATGAACTCTTCAGCAGCAGCAGATTTTCTCACGGTGTTTTCCTTCACCGTTATAGCAAGTGAAATTTAAACTTAAAACGCACATTTTTAAGAGGTACGCTCTAGGGTTCAATATTTTTGATGAATTGTATCTATGTGTCTGTAGTTCTGTGTGATGTTCATAATGAATGTTCATGGCCTAAAGATACCACCCTGAAGTACCCCTAATGATTTTCTTACAGAGCGCTCCGAAATAAGCATAAGTTGCTATCAAAATTGTGTGCGTACTATGTTGCACGTCACGACACGTTAACGACCGTATCACGTATTACGTCGAACGTCCTTTTGCAACGCCATGCCTTTAAAATAACAAGCACGATTCGCGCAAGGCCCGTTCAATTTTAACAGATTATTTTTCTGGTTTCTTGATGCTTTATTTTTTGCCAAAGAATTTTCTAGATGATATTGATATTCGGTGGTAATTTTATTTGTAATGATGAAGCAAAATTCGTATACTATACGTTAAGAGAGGCAGGGGTGTAACCCGGAGGTGCAACCCGGGGATGCAGGGAAATATTTTTCTTAATATCGTCCTCGAGATTTCTAACATACAGATGATAAGTATTTCTCATAGTAATTAGTATACATTTCTACGTTATGGTTGACTGTTTGGTACTAACAATATGAGACTTGACAATTTGATGCATTTCATAGCATTTATAAAATGGTTAAATGTTTTCTTCATTGCTCACGCCATTCAAAGTAAAGCCCCAGACAATACACATTAAAGTTTATTAGCCCTATATGGTAGATCAGATTATTATAACATGATTAGGGAAAAGTTGCAAGTATTCGATGCAAGAATTCAGTGCAAGTGCATCGTGGGTTCGCTTCCTATCCAGAGTAAATATTTGTGTGATGAGCGTAATAATACTAAAATACATACAATAAAATGAAATAAATTATTTGTCATATGTCTAGATGAAAAAAGGTCTATATAAGAATATATCTATAAAGATCTAGAAATAGATCTATAAAGAATAACATATTTTATGTATAACACTAGCTCTCTTGATGTTTAGTTTGGGATCAGATAGCCGAGTCTCAAGATATTTTAATTATTTTTTCCCGCAGATGGAGGACAAAAAGGACGAGGAAATGTCGGAGGAGTCGGACGGCTCCGGCGTGGACAGCGACGATCCGCTCACTGTGACGGACACTAAATATGGGAAGAGTTTCAGGTGAGAATGTTTGATCAAGATCGGTGTGCATTTTCACACTGATAAATGATCTTTTCTATTATCACACCATAGTCTGTTCCTTGGTCGCTACTCCCCTGAAGAGAAGTGACCCCTAATGAACTTTGCCTAACTAAGAAAGCATTCACCCAATGTTATTAATTAAAGTTATTTTTAAAGGTGTTAGTGGGAGTGTTCGACATTCCTCTGCCTACCTCTCCGGGGATTACAGGCGTGATGTTACGTTTTTTTTAAGGGTAGGATACTAAAGCACCAGTTCAACCGTTTTTGTGCTGTTAAGTACTATTTGTATTAGGGTTTTACAGAGGTTAAGCAAAATATACCAAGACGTTCCAATCGTATCTGATTCTCTACCATCGTTACTAACCTCATAGTTTTCCTGAAGACTGTCTGTTAAAGGTATCCATGAATTGCAGCAATTAAGTGCTATCAGGAATTTAATTAAATGTGATTTTGCGAAAGATTCAATGTTTTATTTCTACCAGGCATTTCACCAGAGAAGCGCTCCCGAGGCTGGATAACTACAGGAATGTTCTCTCGCTGCACGCGGCGCCGCGCCCAACGTTGGATGAGCTGCACAACGCCTCGCTTTCCAGGAAGGTCAGGCTCAATGTAATCTTGTTACGCCAATGTCACGGTCCATTACCGGTTGGCCGTTTGTTTTGTACATTCGTGTTTTCGTATTGTTAAGGTAATTATTTTTACAAACCATATTGTTCTTTTATATACGATTGTTGTTAGATTGTATTCTAAATTCTTACTCTTGGAGGAGTTGTGGACGGTACACCATGACGCGGACATAGCGTGAATTAATGATGACTGATAATAACGAAAAACTTGTCTGTTCAATATTATCAAGCTTTCCATTGATGCGCTGTTTGACACGATAATCATTTTTAGATGAGAATGTGTAGTATCGCTTACGCCATCTCATCAAAAAGGGATCCTTTATACATATTTTGCCGAATCCTTTGTATTTTGATGAATAACTCTAAAAAGCCTCCGACAAAAGGTACAGGATAACAATAAAATTTAAAACCGAATGCATAATTTGTTCTTTAAAATGCAGAAATGTTTGTGAAGACTTCGGCACCGGTTACCCGATCAAGAGTCGACTGATCTTAGAATTGCCCAACTCTAGACGAATCGCTTGAAATGTACTATCGTGTCAGAGCTACGAGAACTTCGTAGACCACGATTGAAGAAATGATACTCTACAATGTACATTGGACCCAGAACGCATTGTCACCAGCTTTCTGACATTTTTGTTAATTTGATATTTACTTATTTCAATTATCGTGACACGTTTAAATATAATATGTAACAAATGCCGATCTTAACACCCGATAACATTACCTGCTAGTCGAGTGTCTTTATCACAAATGTGTTACAACAAGTTAGTTTTGTATACAATCATATTTATTCCAAGTGTTATAGAAGTAGGAAAGGGTAGCGACACACCAAAATCTTCATGTTGAGACACGTGTTTAAAATGTTCTGTTTCGTTGCAAATTACACACCGTCCGTGCACGGACGCAATTTAGAACGCTTTGTGTCTTTGATATATGCCTTGAACAGATATCTGGCAGTGGAGAATCAGATAAATATATTCGAAACCAAACATGTTATTATACTCGACGTATGTAGAGGTTCAAAGACGTGTGATAGACGGTTACATTTATTTCTACAGTATGTAAAGGATACATAGGAAATTTAGACGTAATATGTACCTATATGTCGTATGTACTGGTGAGGCTCAGTCGCCTTTATTGATACAGGTGCTCCACTGTCCTTGTTCGTTAGTTGTTATGAAGAGTACACGACACATAATTGTTGAGTACGATTTATTTGATAGCAGTAAATATAATTAGCTACAGCTATGATATATACTGACTGCCTCGTTGGTCGTGTTGGTTGTAAGCGCGATTGCCAATCACGAGGTCCTGGGTTCAAATCCCGGGTCGGGCACCTCTGGATTTTTCTAATTTTGATTTTATAGTAGTGGTTTGGCGTCTTGGAAATATGCCCGATGTATTGAAAAAGGCTCACCGTGTATTAAATGGTGGAACGAAAACGTAGCTGATGAAACGAGAGAGACATTCATCTGCCTAACTCTTCGGGGTTTAAAGGCCTGATGTTATGTTTATGAAATATACGTACTAAGGACCGTTCCACACACGCTAAACGTGTGAGCGCCAAACACTTTCGATACGCTTACGTTTATACTCAATATTAAAACGGAACGGTTTCATTCGAATTTTGAACTGAATAAATAATAATAAGAGAAACGAGTCGTCTATTTTAATCTTTCGTTTATTTCGAATATGGAATTTATTTATGGAATCGAATGAATATGGTATTATATTTGGAGCAGTACTGCGCTCAGGGGATTACGAGATGTAGCTATGAATGTTATATAGCACATACGAAGGAGATCCATACGGATAAGTCTAAACAGATTACAATTTTCGCTTACCATAAATTTAATCTTATTTATAGTTCTTGTTTATGAATGAATTTTCTGGCAGTAATTGCATCGCTTGTAAATACTTTCAATACCACAGGAGTTGTCTGTTCGTTGTTACTCGTATATGTGTTCGTGCTTAAAAATACTGCTCAATAATTACCTACTCTTTGTCATTTGTTTTGTTGTCATATTGTGAAGGTGGATTTGCAGTGACACTGTTGACCGCCTTATCGCCGGTGGACGATCACGGTCAGGAAAGATGTACAATGTATACATCTATATAAGATATCTTTTCAGTGCCATGTTTGTAATGATTTTCGTGAATGAATACAATTTCCGGTTTTTGTGAATTTGTTTTTAAAAAAATATAATACATGGAGTATTATTCTTCAGGTTGCTGTAACCGTTGGTCAAAATAAATTTTTATTTCCACAAAAAAATATCTCATATCGATTAGGATCCTGTTTAGGGCAATGGATTGAAACATGTAGATGTTTGTTTGAGTTATGTAAAGGCGTAGGGTGGACGGAAGGTAGGGGAGGCAGGGGAGAGGTTGATACGCGCTCGCTCGCCTTGTCGCGGGCGAATGTGCGCGTGGAAAAACCAACAAGTGGTTGTAATGTAAACCTATAAATACCTAAGAACGGCTAATGCCATATTGCCCCAGGGCGGTCACGGTCACACTCACGGGCGGCGGTTATCGAATATCAAATGGAACCACTCATTGGTTATTAATAGACTTGCACATAACACGGTTAAGTTTACAAGTTAACTTGTGTTTACTAACTTATTGGTACATATTCATTAACCATCCACGTGTAGTTAGGCATTAACATATGTGAAGGTGTCAGGGCAATCGTTAATAGACGGTATGTTGTGGTTCAGTGGTAAGCGGTTTTTAGAACTTGGAGTTGTGAGTTCGATTCCTATATTTGTGTCATGGGTACAAGTACATATTTGTTCTGTGTATGAAAGTTAAACTGTCTATATATAAATACATACATATATTTAAATTGTATGTTCGCTTATGAACTGTCTGGTTACCATAACACAGGATCTTGTTGAGCTTACTTTGGTATAAAAGAGCCGTGTTGGAAAATATTATGTATATTTTATATGTTTCGTTCAAGACGTCCTGCCATGCCAACTGCTCAGTATGAGCGCGCTTGTTTATACGAAGAAGTTGATCGAGCTGATTATGATCGCAGGTAACCGCTAGTTGTCCTTAATTGGACATCCTAATCAACTAATTGCCCCCTCTCAAATATCGCCCGTATGTTTACAATACGTTGTAGACTATTGTTATTGTCGCTCTATATCTGTAGTGTCACCACCAGCCAGCGAATTTAGGTCTGTTCCAACATGTGGCGGGAGAATCTGATTCTAAGATACGTAGTTGAGTTAAACGAGTCGTCTAATGACTTATGCACTTTAGGTCCAGCTGAGCCAAACATTGTGGTTTTTTGACCGAAACCGGAACGTCGTCGGTTGACACCGGTATTTCCTTAGTCTTTCGACCCTTATTTCACAATTTTATAGGTTGAATTATAGTCTTTTCAGTAACCCTTGTACTTTCTTAAGGTATTTATTTTTTATTTTTGACCAACGATAAATTGAATTTGATTTGAAAACGTGTTGAAACCGACGTGCTATATCATAATTAATTGAATTTAACATTTTGTTTCGAAATTGTTTATAAGTATTTCTTTATAAGTAGTAAATGTTTTATAAGTATTTCTTGTTCAGTCGGTGCGAGTTGCGACACCATGGATTCTTATGAAGCAATTGATTTCGATGCTCTCCACTTGACTTGGGGTCACATGTTGACCTACTCGCATTGTCGTAGGTGACACCCTTACGCCTATGCGGTGTTACTCGATGTAGTAACTAATTCGTATTTTTGGAACGTCGGGAGGTCGTGTACGAAAAACCGCATCTAACTATCTGTAGATAGATGTGTACAATACTTGAGTTACTTGTTTAAAAACTTGTTTTGAATATATATCAGATGGCCGCTGGTGATACTGATGTTGCTTAAAACTGGATTTTTATTACTGCGGGTAGATTACGATTGTGTGGATATTAAATGACACAGACATAATGCAATCGTCGCCCATTTTACGTGGGAACGTGGGAATGTTCTACATTCCTCTGCCTACCTCTTCGGGGATTACAGGCGTGAAGTTACTTTTACTTAGTGTGATAAGCATTGCGAATGAGTGGAGTATAAAAATAATTTGCGTTTAACGACTTAGTAGTAATGTATATCTTCATAACCACGCGGACGAAGTCGCGGGCAACAGCTAGTACATAAATAAATCTGTAAGGAAGTATTTATGGAATTCGAATTTAGAATGGAACGAAAGTAAAGCGTAGCTCTTACGTTGTAGTTGAAACCGACGAGAATAATAAATAAATGTAATTGTATATAGTGTTAAAAAGATTTCCTGCAGTAGTATTCTGAAAGTAACAGTGTTATGATTATCTGTTAACGTAACATTTTCATAAATTTATCGTGACCCAATTCACTGACCTTCCAGTATCGACATCAATATCCACCATAATATTTTTAAACGTTCTAAACTGCTTATTCTACGAATGCCCCATGTGAGGCTCCTACAGAAGACAATTCTTTTTTCAAATTCAATTTCGTAACTGTCTATTTGTGTAGGAAGGTTAACAAAATCTTATAACGTAAATACAAAAGTGCGCTCACACCATCGAAACGGCTTACTTATATTAAATAACGTGAAGTCACGACTGTCATCCTCGACGTGATAGGCAACGGAGTGTATTACCAGTTACGTTTACGTCCCACTATGAAATAGGTGATAAGTCTATTACCTTACACCGGGTGTATATCTACACTTCGAGTTAGAAAAACACGATAGTACCCGAACTCGGGGCTCGAACCCAGAATCTTTCAATCAGAAGATATATTATTTCATTGATCTATGATTTTCTTACGGTGTATTCATCGATTATGAAAACACTACGTGAGCCCGCGTTACATCAATTAAATTAGAGTTATTAGTCATCAAGACCTCGTCAGCTTCGCCATGAAACTGAAAATAACGTTGAAAAATTTAGTATGTATACAACCTTGTGGTCTTGGCAATGCTGTTGTCATATTTTTACCGTACAACAGAAAATTACAGTGATAATTCAAATACCAGCCTGGTTAAGTGGGTAGTTGGTTTGGAAGCTGTTTAAAAAAAATATTTTAACTCATTAAAAACCTAAATAACCGGTTATGAATTCTCGATCAGCGTTTACTATTATTTTTCATTCAACATTCCTTACTCAACTTGTTAGAAGGCAATACTAAATTATCCTAAGCCACTTCCACTTTGTATTCATTCACATTGTTTACTAAATTGTAAGTGAGCAAATATCTATAACATTAATTTAGTTGACCTATATTTTTCGATTTTATAGTAAAAATATTTAAGTAATTTAGATATGAAAAAGTATTTTCAAAAAACTTGATTACAAATTCAACGTTATATTATATTTAATATACAATTCGAATGATAATTTTTTTTGTTCGTAAATTACACAGTTTAAGGAATTTTGTTTTAAATCCTGGCATCACTTTCAGGGAAAATAAGACGCTGGCGACATTAACAGATTCTTGCTGTTCGCATTAAACTCCATACTCCATCCATTCATTACAGTCAGTGTACGATAAGACTTGGTCTTTTACGGTCGTTTTATTTTCGTGGCTATTTTAAGACTTGGAATATTGAAGTTACGTGTTTTTCGTAACCGACAAATTAAACTAAAACAGATCGTAATAAATATCTAATTGCAACTTCATTGAATAATATGTAACAGTTAACTATATTTTTAATTGCTTTTGTTGAACATACTTCAATTGCATAAACTCTTTATAATAACCATTATCGGTTCATAAACAGTATTTTACTGTAACTGTGCCCTGTTCATTATAACTGGTCGTTTAATAGTTCAAAGGAGAGTAGAATGGAAAACGGTACATCAACACACGCCGACATGGAATTTTTTAACCTCAAGAACATGCCTCATAAAATTCGTGTTCTGTAAGTTTACGAAGGACAATTATTTTAGTAGCGAAACGTATTTTTCACGTAATTATATTCGTAACGATGTAATTAATTAAATATTTTTTTTTAGCACTATACAATCATAATATATTTATTAAACGTATTTATTTATGTACATTTTAATGTTGCTGTTTTCAGAGATAGAAATCAAAAAACCCATCCAGATATTCTTCATGTTATCGGTAACACGCCTCTGGTGAAACTCAATAAAATACCCAAATCTGAAGGAGTATTATGTGACATGTGTGAGTTTAAAACTTCAAATTTTGTTCTTTTTTTACGATTCTCTATTTTACAACTGCTTGAAAATTTAACAAACCTACATTTTATAAAGCATATATATTTGTTACTTTCACATATATTTAGTATACCGGAAGAATTATCTTATCAACTCCTTTATCCCACCAATGTTGGACAGAGTGCTTAATTCCGTATGATCAGAAAACCACTTTAAAAAGTGCATACAATACATCATCATACAAAATACTCAAGTTTATAGGTTTCCTTGTAATGTTTTTTTACACTGTTATAGATTGTAATATGAAGACAGACAATATTTAAGACAGATTTTGCACACACATTTATAAATGTAATTTTCAGATGCAAAATGTGAGTTTTTAAACCCTGGTGGTTCCGTGAAAGACAGGATTGCATACAGAATGGTGATAGATGCTGAAGAGAGGGGTATTTTAATCCCAGGGAAATCAGTTATCATTGAACCAACTTCAGGGAACACTGGTGTAGGGCTAGCCCTGGCGGCTGCTGTCAAAGGTATTGATTTGTTTTTGTTTTTGAAAATCCAATCATATTAAAATTACCGTATATAAACATAACTGGATGTTGATATTGCAGTCCTAAGCAGGCTTTAAAACAGTTTCTCAAAATCTAAGGTATTATTATTGTGTTATTATTATGGTATTTTTACTCACAGGATACAGATGCATAATAGTACTGCCAGAGAAAATGTCAGATGAAAAAGTAAACACACTGCTGGCCCTTGGATCTGAAATCATCAGAACACCAACTGAAGCAGCATGGAATGATCCGGAAAGCAACATCATGGTTGCCAATAAGCTAGTGAAGGAAATACCTCACGCTGTCCTACTCGATCAGGTAGACATTGAAGACATTTTTACATTATTATTACTTTTTTACTCTTGCAAAATATCTGTATGGTATTTTTCAGTAACAGACAAACCATCAGAACTGTAATTATATTTGGCTGCTTAATTTCACTTGAAATTAAGAAATAAATTTTCAATAACTGCCTCGTTGGTCGTGTTGGTTGCGAGTGCGACTGCCGAACGGGAGGTCCCGGGTTCGATTCCCGGGTCGGAC
>DWFO01003947.1:0-11790 GCA_018246595.1 Mimoniades nurscia nurscia
GGTGAAACGTGGGAATGTTCTACATTCCTCTGCCTACCTCTTCGGGGATTACAGGCGTGAAGTTACTTACTTTTTTATAACTACTTCAATGATCCAGTGACCGTCATCCAATAGATTTTCAGTCCTTGTAATTTAATATACGCCTTCTTGAACTGCGTAAATTGCGTATACTCGCGATAATACTTTACTTACATTTTCCGGTATAATTACAATGTTTTCCTACCGAATAACTATATGAAAATTTCGTCAAATTAAATGTTGTCAAAATTAATATAAATTTTAGACTATATTGCAGAGTCATGTGCATGGTTGAGTATAAATGCATGCCCGTTTTCTAAATCGGTTTTATGGAAATAAATCAGTGCTATAACCCTGGCCCCACAGACCGTCACCATAGCGTGATCCAACAAAGAAACCCACGCCTTATTATAAGCGACCATGTTAAAAATATGTACCTACTTCTATTTCTTATTTAGAAATAAACACGCGCAGCCCACACGTGCGACTGTATTGCTAATTTAAATATGCCGACGGAAATCAAACATCATTCGTTTGCAAAATTCTATATAAGCAGCATCTGCGGTCAGTTAGGCTCAACTAATTTTTACAATGTGATGTATTGCATGGGAAATCTATTAAACTTAAAATGGGAAAAGGGTTGAATCTAGGAGCAACTTAATATATGATAATATTTCGTTTGATCAAATAGTCCGATAGTAGCTGATAGCGCATCATAAATAGTCGCTAATAGTCGCTAATAAAACGTACACAAAGTTAGAAATGGTCTCGAAACAAGATACAAATAGAAATAAAGTTTTTTAACTGACTGCTTCGTTGGTCGTGTTGGTTGCAAGTGGGATTCCCGATCGGGAGGTCCTGCGTTCCAATTCTGAGTTGGGCACAACGGATTTTTTTATTTAGATTTTCTAGTAGCGGCTGAGAGCCTGAATTTGTGCCCGGTGTACGGCAATAGACTTACCAGCTATTCCATAGTGAGACATAACGTAACTAGTGCAACGTGGGAATGTATTACATTCCTCTGCCTACCTAGTCGGTGATCACAGGCGTAATGTTATGTTTATGTTACTTTTTTAACAAATAAATCAACTGCGCACATGCACACTCGCTCTTCCCCCATGTTTTGTATCATTAACCCGGGATCACCATCTGCAAGTGTGAAAACCGCCTTACTCACGCTACACAGTCGTGTTCGCGTCAACTATAATGAGCGACCCTATGGGTCGAGATCGTCGATAAGCCGCCAGCAGCGTTTAGTCGAGATTTCGTAAACTTCGATCGTGTCTAATATGCTTTGTTAGTCAGCGGTTACATTCGATTAGCGACTATAACAATGCTACTGTTACGTTTCTATATTGTAACTTGACAAATAATGTATATTATCATTAAAAATACCCAAAAGAATAGTTTATTATAACAACAGAATGAAAGGTGAAATTGACAAAGAACAAAAGATAGACATTTTCATCAAATGTCAAATACTGTTACCGCAGTTAATTAAATTTCGATATCATTTTCATGAACAGGGCGTAACGCCCACGATCGTAATAAAATTCAGCCCACCGCGTTCTCAGTATTACAATGCCTTACGATGTTGCGTGAGCTGATACCTGGCCAACAATATGATAGAAAATGTACTAACATATGAAACTGACTCAAAACACCGCTATAAAACTATCTACGTATTCGGTCGTGCAGCAAAATGCAGACTTGTTTACAGTTTTTTTTACTTTGAAAAAGGCCGTAACATTTTTCATTAGACCTTTTTATTATTTGAACTTAGCACACATTATGTTCAATTAGACTAGTGTATGGTAATGAACTTCAGTATTAAAAATACCATGAAACAGCTCGACATTTCCTGGTAATGTCACGTGGCGGGAGGCTTATGAAAATATTATTAAAATCAATATAGCCTTCCTCAATATCGATTGAGTGTGCAAGGCCACCTCTCGAGTGTTTGTTGCGTTATAGTTAGAATAGCTGTAATCACTCATAGCTTTCGCATAGCGTTGGTGTAACACAAACGACATGTCAAGTCAAGTTGGCAACTTCACAGTGTGTATATTACGCAGGTGGTTCCTTTAAGTTAATTGTCGATTGACTTGATTGACATAATTAAACGTAATATTACATAAACGTAACTTCACGCGTATAATGCCCGAAGAGGTAGGCCGAGGAATGTAATACATTCCCGCGTTTCACCGGTTAAGTTTATGACTCACTATAAATTGGTGGTAAGTTTATTGTAATACACCGGGCACAAATTCAGATTCCGAGCCACTACTAGAAAATCCAAATTAGAAAAATCCCAACCTGCCCAAACCAGGATTTGAACCCAGGACCTCCCGATCGGCAATCGCACTTGCAATCAACAGTACCAACGAGGCAGGCAATATACATCATACATACATAGTTAACGAGGCAATAATATTACTTCACGCCTTGTATTTCTACGAACCAGTCGAGCCCAGAACCTCGGACTATTCGGCAACAAGGTAATAAAAAAACAAATAAAACAACATACTCAACAATATACGAATCTCTTTTATATAATCCATTCCAATCCGTTGCCACTAATCATTAGGCCCTAATCTCACATCACGGCGTTCGACGCAGCTGCGTATTCATATTACAAGGATCGTATGTCTTTTGTCATCGAAGAAGCCGGAACCCGAACTATTGACTATAGACATATTAGGGTTTTACTGCAGCTAATTATTGTTATGTAATCTGATGAAAAAGGAAACATACAACATCAAGACTGTATTTCTAAGATGAGTGTAGTCAACTCTCACGATTCACCGAGTATGTTAAACCGTTAAACGTCTCTTTGAGTAAAGGTGAGTCTACATACATCGGTCACAAATCCAGACTCTAACTACGACAAGCAATACTAAGTCACAGAAAACCAATAGCAAACTCGGAAATCGAACCCAGGACCTGTGGCTAGGCGGTCATGCTCGCAATCACTGGACAACTGAGGCAATTATGAAAATAGGCAATAGTCATTTTTGGTTGTGAATAGATGTCTTTATACCGTATCGGCAAAAAACAATTTTGTGTAAATCCGTAAGGAAACTTGGCAGTTTCCTGGGTTCTAGCCGTAATTAGTCACCATCCTCACCAACTGTCATAACATAAGTCATCATATTTGGTTATGAAACCATAAAAAAAAACAAAACACGATGATGTACTTTGAAGCCTTTGAAAGTTTTCGAAGTTTTATACCGCTCTGAGAATAGCCATGAGAGAATTACATTTTATAGTTTAGTAGTGATTGTTTTCACCTCCATCGCCCAAGTTTATTTCGCGGTTGAACATAAAATATTATTGTATCGACTCAAGTGATTTCGTCTTGGCACTTATTTGCAATTACACAATTCTTCACGAATGGAAATATTAATTTTAAGTTAAAAATAATAATACAATTTTTATTTCTCGCACCTTTTATTGCTTTAAATTGTAAAGTAATTTAGCATCACGCCTTCTAATCCTCGTAGAGGTAGGTAGACGAGTGTAGTACACACACACGTCCCACCAGCTACGTTTCGTCCACCGTCCAGAGCCACTACTTGAAAATCTAAGTTAGCAAAATCCAATACCTAATGCTTTATTCGAACGCAGGAACATTGAATCGGTAGCGGCGCATCAACACAACCAATGAGACAGTCAAATTAATTTTTAAAATACATGAAAAAAAACCAAATTAATTTATGTGCAAATAACTAATAATATAGTAATCGATGTAGCATATTAATATACGTAGTGGATCCCAAATATTACTGCTTGTTAGACCCAGCGTGGTAGTAAATTTTGGATACTATTTTGGATAACATTTAAACTTCATTGAAAATTATATTTAAGTGCCTCGGACTCTGACTTACATATTATAAGCTGTCTGGTCCATTAAAAAAGGTTTCACTTGCATCGCATCTCTGAAGATAGAAGGTTGTGCAGGAAATAGTATTGGTCGTATCCAAAGCGGTCACATGAATCAATATTGTGTAATCCTAACAGTGCTCCAATTTTTTCACCGTCGCTTATTGTTATCAAAACTTATGAATTAATGTAAACATATGGCATCCAAATCAATAAGGATTATGATTACTATTCTAATTAAAGTAATAATAATAATATATTTAATGCAGTTTACTTTAATTTAGCACCAGAATCAGTAAGAATGTTAATGCAATTTTAATAATTTTTCAGGTTCAAACTATTTAATAAAAGTTGAAATTTCGCTGGTCAAAGTTAAAATAACAGATCAGGGCAAATCAAGTTGGTAAATGTCTATTTACCATATACATTTGGACAAGAATATTAAAATAAATACTCTTTTTTCTCAATTATTTATTAATAATGATAACTTTACTTTTGTTGTCATAAGAGAACTTTTTAACGTGGACCGTCATAGTGAATTTACAAAGTTATAAATTATTATCATAGTTATTGATATTTACAGCAACATTGCTGTCAGTGTCTAATAAATGGCATTCTTCAAACTCTCCTCTCTTTTCGTCGACTTTTTCAAAATTGTTTTTGCAAAGAAAATCGTTGTCGCATACAAAATCGTTACGTCCGTCTTCCATAATCGCTTCGTCGAAGCTGGAATCTCGATATCTTTTATCATTTTCATTTTGATAATTCTGATATCTTTCGATTTCAAAATCCGGCGAGATCGTCTGTCCTTCGTTTACAGTTTCCTTTCCAAGAATATCCTCCGCTTCTATACCCGCTGGTATTGACGTATTAGGCATTTCGTTATAACTAACCCTGTTAGTGTTTTCGTTTTTAATTTCATATTTTAGTTCAGACATGTCAATGTTTTCGCGATTTTCCAAAAGCGGTTTTATGTTCATGAGATTGAAGTTCGGAATCATTCTGGTATCCCAGTGACTGTGTGCTGGCTGTGCACTGTCAGATGCCTCTAAATCTAATTGGACCTCATCGCCTATCTTTTTGAAGCTTCCAAGATTGTACTGAATAGGTATAGAAAATGATGGAAGATCAACTTGAGAGTTCTGCCGTGTCGGCAGAGCTGATATGTGGATGGCCGGCGCTTGATGCTTCGATTTCGACACATAGTTATTCGGACCTGAAGTGTCGGATAGATTTATAATTTGGGAAGAAGAAACTGAAAAGAAAAATAATTAAAGAATTTACTTTTGTGAAAGTTTATTGTTATTCTACTTAATTATGTTATTTTTTAATACATATATTATATTTTAAAATATTGTTGCTTTGGTAACCATTATGTAACAAACTCCGTATCTCTGCCAATATACACTGGAACACTATGATGAAAAAAACAACAGATCTCCCGTATTTCTGTCCGACATCCGTTCCCAATAGTGTTACGTGAAAAAGGGAATCATCATCAGCTTAAACCCACTACTGGATATAGGCCTTCCTTGAGAGGTTTTTATTTATAATCCTCATACGCAGAGAAGTCAAATAATAAGCTTGAATCCAAATAAGTTGCTTAAAGAAGACCAAATTATTTAATACACTACCTATATATCCAGCTAGTACGCTAGATCCCACACATGTAACCTTCTACACATATTAAAGCTATGAATAAAACTTTATTAGTGTAAACTAACCTGGTATAGTTATAAAATCCCTCATCTCCAGAGCCAGCGCTGAGGGAGATCTTTGATCCGGTGACCTGGGGCCTCTATTCGGATATGGCTCGCAGCCAGCTTTTTGCTGCTTTCGCCATTTCGCACGACGGTTTTGGAACCACACCTGTAACTCAACGAAAATGTATAGTTAAAAATGCTGTTTTGTTTTCAGTTTTTATTGCTTGCTCTATTTATTTATTAACATGCTTTCACTAATTAATAGTAATGGAAGCTATATATTTTTTATCAGGATTCACCATCGAATAGGCGCAGTGTATATCTATCCTTGCGCAGAATAAAAGTGACAATATGTAAGTACTAAAATACTCGCATGCTAATATTAGTGCGATTTCGTAGTTTTGAATGTCCGGTTGCTTTACAGAAATTTATTCGCAATCCCGAGCTATTAGATGCTCCACCACACTGTTCCAGTGTGTCTCTAAGAACCTCCGTCAAGGTTTGTCTACAGATACCCTAACCCAAGGGCTAATAAAAAGAGGTTTATTCGAAAACATTTGAATAGCTCTGCATTGCATCACGATATAATTACCGAAAACAGAGTATCATTAAAATATTAATGTTAACGATAAATGAAATTTCAAATGCGACTTGCCGTTCTACCACTAAATGTTCATTAAAAATCCATTCATAAATTAAAGAGAAATTCAGTCAAATTTTAGAATTGAACGATTTTAAAGCCTTGGCATTCCAAACATATTTTTTTCCAACTACGGCGTACTTGCCTTCATACACAATTCTCTTTTTGTAAACGAAAGTTTCAAAACTTGGTTCGCCTTCGCTATTCGAACGGTTGTACTTCTACGGGTAAAGTACCGACTGCGCAATTTGAAAAGTTCTCAGTTAAACTAACAATGTGCTTAAGTCTTACATGTTTGTCGTTGAAATTTATTCTCTAAGTTCTATAACTAATTGTAATACTGTCATATTTTCATCGTTGGGATAACGGATACGTACTCGTAGCTTTGACAATGTCAGAAAAAATTAGTCTATTGTAACGATTCAACTACTTTTTCCTATGTAGCGTTTGAGTGCTATTTTATAAATGTATGAGTTGAAAGCGCGCTTAGCTTTCTCTCAGTTATAGCTTGCAGAAATTTGATTAACAACACTGATTGCTGTCAAATCTTGCAGGATGGACAGTGCATTGCAAGTTTGGATAACACCTTGTGATACCAATATTCTGCCATAGGTATTACGCGGTTCATACTAACCGATGGTCTTTGAAACCAATTACTACGTTAGGGCTTGGTCACACTGTATCTATTTAGATTTCGGTGGCAGTAGGGTTTTATCGCCCCATCGCCATTCTATTTATCATCATTCTCATCAACATGATGATGTTGATGAGAATGATGAAGGCTGATGAGCCTATTCCCGGCCACTGCCGAACATAGGCCTCTCCTATAGCACGCAATTGAACTCAATCTTCAACTCTTCGTATCCAACCGCTGCCAGCTACTTTGCATTTGTCGTATATATTGCCATCCCCTTCAAATAACAATACTAATTGCATGTTAACGGCGACATTCCTCTATGCATTATACGATTTCAGAATAATAGCCTTACAATAATAACATAAAAATGCTTTAAATTAAATTTTTATGTTCACAAGTTACTCTGTTTCTGACTTTAAAAGAACTAGTTAAGGTAAGGTTCGGCATCAGGCTGATGTAGGTCAAGTCGGAGAAAGTTAAATTTTCTTCACCAACTAGGCCACCACTAACTCCTCTACGCTCCAATTGCATACGGCATTTACATGGCTAATATCATTTTACGTTGGATTTTTAAAGTGATAACAGTAAACGACATGGCTAAAAATTTACTTAACGTCAAGTGAGCTTTCTGACCTACTGATATCTATTGAGACCTCGACAAAAACATATATGCGTTGCTATTCTAGATGGTTCAATAACAACCATAGATGTTTTAAAAAATTGCTCTAAGGCTCTACTAAATAGATACTACAGTCCGCGTCTCTTCCAGTGCCTAACCCTAGATAATAATATATTAAATACGATAAACTACTGGTTCTTATTGAATGTTACATATAAAAGATGATCTCTCTTCAAGGAGACATAAACTCATTTGTGTTATATATATCTTTGGTCACAATTAGCTTCCGTGTGATATAATCATTTTACGAACGCATTTTTCAAAAAAATGTATTTTAAAAGGTAACTGGCAGTGATAGTAGGTATTTAAAAAAATCACAACAAACCTGAACTCTAGCTTCGGTGAGATCGATCCTCATTGCCAACTCTTCCCTGAAGAAAACATCGGGATAATGCGTTTTGTGGAAAGCAGCTTCTAGTTGCTCCAGTTGGACGTTGGAGAAGGTGGTTCTGAAAGTAAGATATTCACTATATCTATGTCACTGTGAATCTCCATAGGGCTGTCTGTAATGAAATATACTATTATAAACCAGCGATAGAAAAAATATTGGTGATATTATCATATATATCATATAACATTAAATCCCACGTCGGTCGAGAGATTGTAAGCGATTGCTGATCGAGAGCTACTGTAATACACGAAAAATTGTGATGATATTTAAATTTATACATTATAGATACCCGCTTAAGTGCTAATTGGTATCGTACCACAAGTGATTTAAAGTTAAACAACGCGCAGCATCCGATCACCCGTGAGATGAGTTTCCGTTAACAAGCAATTTTCGCATGTACTTCCCCGTGTTACAATATAGTTACCTTATCACTTCCGGTCACTGCTTTTCGATAATAAAAAACCGATTCTCATCAAGTAAATTCCCATGATTACAATATAGCCACGAGAGGCTCGTTGCGGGATAGGCTGAGACCACGGAATGCCACGTATCTCTACTTTTACAGACCCAATGTGGTTTCTCTACATCATTGTTATGCTACTCGTATGTTTAATAGTAGTCAATTGTCATAAAAATCATTGTTTTTAAAATCAACGTAAAAACTTGTGCGGAACTAACATCATGTTATTCCACCAATGTGATTTGCGAATATAAATTACACGTAATACGTAACATCACGCCTGTAATCCCCGAAGAGGTAGGTAGAGGAATATAGAACACTCCCACGTTTCACCAGTTAATTTTTCGTTCCACAATGGAATAAGTGGTGAGCTTATTGTCATACATCGGGCACAATATCCAAACTCCAAGCCACTACTAGAAAATCTGAATTAGTAAAATTTTGTAGTGCCCGCGACCCGAGAATTGAACCCAGGTCTTCCCAAACGGCAGTCGCACTTGCAACCAACACGACCAACGTTTCTACAAATCTTTCTACAAAATAAAAAGGAACTGTCATATAAATGATAGTTCCTTTTTATGTTGTAGAATTGAAACTAGCAACGTAGCCAACTGTACAATTTAACACCATGCCCAATAAGGGTTACTTATGTATGTACGTCTGATCATCAAAGCTACGTTGCTACTAACGCCTAAGACTTACACTCCGGTTTTTAAATATGGTACCCATCAAAATTCAATACAGACGTATAACCCTGAATATTGTTGTCTCTAATCTTGACATACTGAACTTGACATACTCGTCGGTCAGTATATGCACTTTGTGAATCTTTGAACGGTATTACAGATTTTGGAAATATATCAATAACAAGCACTTACCTATATCTGCGTTGCTTCCGTTTTGGAACATCACTTTTGGAACCTATAAAGTAAAAATAGATATTAGAAAAATAATGAACGAATTTGTTACACTTTTGCCAGGCTTTTAACACTACTGTTGTGAAAATTATGAAAATAATTTATATAATAATTTATATAACATTATATTACATTAATATTATATTATATTAATATAACATTATATTAATAATTTATATAACATATTTTTAATATTGTGGAAAATTATATGTACCTCTGTAATTCAAGGAACATTAATCCGTAATCCGTAATATTAATATGAGGAAGTGAATGTCAAATATTGCGATAAGTATAAATAAGTTAGACTTACTGGAATTGGGAGAATATTCTTCATCATCTTCATACTGCTGGTCGGCTGGCTCGTCTGGTGGCTCCGCGCTTGTGTAAGATTCGCCAGTGTCGGTGTCTGGCCGCTCGCAGAGAACGGAGCCCGGACCTAGTCTAGAATAAACAGTGTACTAACATTTATACGCTTTTGTTCCCACCTACACACCTTCCCTAAAATGGGTATAGTATCTGTTAGAATTTAATAGTAACGATTAATTTTGTTTAGTTATAATGCTGTTTTATAAGGTGTATAAATCAATCTACATATATATACTTGAACGTAATCACGCTTGTAATCCCTTAAGCGGCAGGCAGAGGAGTGTATCGAACTCCCACGTTTCCCCAGTTACGTTTACTTCCCAGCATGGAATAGGTGGTGAGTTTATTGCCATATACCGAGAACAAATCCAGACTAAGAACCACTACTAGAAAATCTAAATTAGAAAAATTCAGTAAGGTTGAAATCAAAACCTTTCCATCCGCAGTCGCGCTTGCAACCAACACGACCAACGTGCTAGTCCACTTATATTTATTCCATTAATACAACATAAATTAATACTTCCATTAAAGTAATGATTATCAATTGAACAGTACCAATCTAGTCCTTAAGATCTGTAACATGTACAGTATGTACCTTATAAATGTTACCATATTCAAAACAAAATATGAGTTCTAGTGTCTGATAATAACAATGTTGTTACGTTAATAAAATGTAAACAAGAAATGTTCGTATAAACGATAAGAATGTTTTTTCCTTGTTATCCATTATTTTTTTTTGCGTACACAAATTTGATATTAATGAAAACATCAGTAAAGTCTTCCATCAATTTCTTGATACTCGTATTAAATACAACAGTTAGGTACAACTGTATAATTTTAGGTAATAAGTAAACACGTTTAAATTAAAAGTTCGGAGCCCCCATCCCATACCTAGGCGGAGATTCGTGAATAGCAAATAATACGCCATTAAAGCAACTTCAAATGAAAACTGTGGCCATTTTTTTCCAAAATACTAGTTAGCAATTTTTTTGTGTACGATATGTGTGGTGTAACGCTCAGTAGTGTGAATGAGCCGTTATCACGTCTGAACAAAATTCAGACAAGTCAGCTCCCAGCGGAGTCACCTGATAGCGATCAAATGCCTTTCACGCCGAGGGCCTTTACATAAAATTGGGACACTATAATAATGAAAAGGTTTGGAACATGTAACCCGAAAACTGTATGTATGTACTGTATGTACTGTATGTACTATATTTTTCAACTGTACAAAAGACACGGGCTAGTCTCCAACCCACTGTCGGTGGTTTTCTAACCCTAATAATAATCCTAACATATCAAATAAGACCCCACGATCCCAGCATTCCTTTAACTTTATACACGAATTCAATGTCATTTAGAAATTTCTATGAATGGTACTGATCTAATCTAATTAGATGTTATTTCAACAATTACATTCTACTTACCCATTAAATAAATTAGGAATGTTGTAGCAAAAACTGGTGGTTGGTGACACGTCATCATTCAAAATGGCCGCGGAATCAAAACCGGAAGCACCGGCGCCAGCCTCGCGGCCATCCAGGGATTCTTCCATCTATACAATACAATATAATTATTCTTTATTGTACACTCAAAGACAGAAACAAATACATACAGGAATCAAGAAAATGGACAGTATACAAAAGGCGGTCTTATCGCTAACCAGTGATTTCTAACAGACAACCTTAGGGTAGGAAAAAAGAAGAACAGAAATCATTTATATAGTTGAAGATAGAGAGATAATAGCGGTATCCTGAAATTTGCCATGATATCAAAATTTCAGCAAATCAAATTTAATATAATTATCCTCTAATATATAATTTCATATGTAACACATATACGTATAATGGCACGGAAGAAAAGTTTCATTGTACTGTTAAGCTTTGAAATGATTTCTTACGAACTCGGTGCCTTGTGCTAAGAGTTCCGGCGTGAAGATATTGCAATTTTATAGTAAATTTCATGTTACATATTATGTATGAATCGGCTTGACTCATGTTCACACCCGCAATCGACGGGAGCTCATGGAGATGGTCTTCGTATAGGTCCGAAACTAATCGGTCTATCTCGAAAAAAACAGAGTCAAACCGGTTCATACAT
>DWFO01003948.1:0-11789 GCA_018246595.1 Mimoniades nurscia nurscia
CAGCCGTCTGGTTACCATACCACAAGCTCTGTTGATGCTTACTTTGGGATCAGATGGCCGTGTGTGGAGATGTCTCATATTATTATTATTATTATTATTATTATAGACCGACACTAACTCGTCGCTCGTGATGGTTGCAAGTGCAACTGCCGATCGGGAGTTCCTGGGTTCGAATCCCGGGTCAGGCACTATAAAATTTTTCTAATTTAGTTTTTCTGGTAGTGGCTTGGAGTCTGGATATGTGCCCGGTGAATGGCAATAGACTCATCACATATTCCATAGTGGGACGTAAACGTAACTGGTAAAACGTGGGAATGTTCTACATTCTTCTGCCTACCTCTTCGGGGATTATAGGCGTGCTGTTACGTGTACCGAAATTTTTATATTCGATTTATAAGGTGTCTGGTCACAGTAGCATAAGCTCTGCGTGATGCGTGCGTTATCGTGAGATGTTATTAATACATATAACGTCTTTAACACCTTGATCATGGGTAGTGGTCGACCAGAACCCCCAAGAAGTACATTCATAAACATTTACGCGTTTCGGAAGTCACGTTACATATCTTGTTTTGGTCATTATTCTTAGGCGACAATTCTTTAAATCGCCAGTGAAGGGTTTGCTGATGTTGGATTTCATCACCATCAGCTTATCTCAATCACCTGCATAACCCTCCCCTGGGGAGTTTTGGCGCACAATACCTACTAGACATGCAAGTTGGAGTTGCAAGTCGCAAAGAACAATTTCTTGCAGCGCCTTGTCGAATAGCGGCCAGGGCATTTGGAGCATTGAATTTAAGCAGAATCATTCTAATTTTCTTTCTCCTTTGTTACAGAAACAATACTGCACCATCGGTGTAGAAATTTGCTGCCGAATCGAAGTGTTCACCGTCGCTGGTGCTGGCAGCCTTCAGGGCACTCTGGGTGTCGGCTCTAGCACTTTCCAAGGCTCGGCAGCTCAAGGATCTGGTCTTTTTGTGAGCCCAGCACAAACTGGCCAAGCTGCTTTCGGTGTGCAAGGCCAAAACAACGCCTTTGCAGCCAAGGACCAGACTAACTCGTTTGGAGCACAGGGAACTTTCAGCGCTCAAGGCCAAGGATTTGCCGCTCAAACTGGACAAACGAAGTTTGGTGCGTCAGGAGCTGTCAATAAGCAAGCCGGCTTCGGAGTTGTCGGGTCTGCTGGTCCAGTCGCTGTTGGACCCTCCACACCAGCGTACAACGCCAACAGAGTTCAAAGCACAGGCTCTTTCGGGATCGGTTCGACTGGTATCCCCAGCTCTTTCGGATCCACTGGATTTGTCAACAGAGGCGTGTCTAGTTCCAGCTTCGACGCATCCAGAGTATCAAGTTACAATAATAACAAATTCGGCACAACGAATGCTTTTGGGTCTAATACCCTCGGATCCACGATAGCACCGACCACTCCAGGCCGGTTTGCATCTCCCAGCCAGTCGAACTTCATTGGCGCTGACTCATCGTCAGCTGGCAGCGAATCTCTCGGCGTATATCGACCTGGTGCTGGGGGATCCGGACTCAAACCCGGCATTCCTTACCTACCCCCAGTGGACAGTACCAACAGCGGCACGAACATTTACAGTTCCACCGCCTTCCCGACCCCCACTTTCGTGACCACCCCGAGACCGTTCACAACCCCTAAACCAGTGTACATTCCTCCCGTAACCTCAACATCCGCTCCCGGATATCTGCCTCCAGTTGGCGAGCAGACCATAAATAGAGAGACCCGTCTACCACCTAATCCCAATTACATCACGGGTCAACTTTATCTGGACGAGACGAGGCCGAAACCGCCTGGACCGCTGCCAAGTGAGTACCAGCCAAATGATGTCATCTATTGTCAATAGATTATTGAAAACATTGCGTAAGGTCTAATCGTGACCAAATGTCGAAAAGATTTCTATAGAGTCAACTTGTGATGTTGTCTGTTACTTGGCATGGTTAAATTTAAAGTATTCACTAATTATTTACATACCTATATTGTTATGTAACGTAATCATCACGCCGGTAGTCCCTGAAAAGGTAGTTATGTTTACGTCCCACCCTGGAATAAAGAGCAAGTTTACTGTCACGCACCAGAAATATATTCAGATTTTGATTCGCTACTAGGAATTTTAACAAAAAATTCTAGTTAGAATCCAATAGTACCTATCCCTGACCCGGGACTTGAACCTAGAATCTTTCGGTTCGCAGTCGGGTCACAATCTCTGGACTAACGAGGCAGTCTAGACCAAAGTTTATAAATATTGAGATATATATTTACAAGGATGTTTTCTACTTATGTACATATATGGCTAGTAATTTATAGGTATAACCGGGAGTCATAGCTAGTTTAGATAACTATAATTGACATAACTGAAGACAAATATATTTTTACGTATATCTATTTGTTTAGTATTCGGTATGTGTGAATTAAATAATAAGTGAACATCTTTGAATTGGCAAAAATCCTATTGCATAAATTATATTAATGTAATTTAATACGCTTCTATGTCTATATAATATAATGTTTGTCTGTCTGTCGCGTGTTGAGCCAAAACCGTTCAACAAATTTTTGCATCCTTAATTACGAAGACCCCAATCTTTACAGAGGGCATAAATTACGTATAGTATGTTTTTAAACGGAAAATCAGGCCTGTAATCCCCAAAGAGGTAGGCAGAAGAGTGTAGCATATACTCACACGTTTCATCAGTTAGGTTTTTGTCCCACCTTGCATAAGTGGTCAGTGTAATGCCATACAACGTATAAAAATCAAGACTCGGAGTCATTACTGAAAATTTATACTAAAAAATGTAATTTTAGTAATATAATATAATTAATAATACTAGTAAGTATGAATCTACGTCATGCTCTATCCATCACCCTGGGTTGACTGGTAGAGAATGCTATTCGGCATTAAGTATGTCCTTGTAACCTTTAGCTTAAGGTACAACAAAAGTTTTAATAAATAGTTGATGATTATAATAATAATAATAATAATAATAATAATAATAATAATTCTCCAAGAGTGAGAGGATAAAAGGGTTGGTGATGACAACCAATTCTATACCATTATTGTCATCAGCAACTCGACTGTCTACGTGTTCCAAGAATGTAAAGGCTCTCCGAACTTTTTCCACTCGCGCTTTATCTAAAAACCCTAACCCAAGTTTCTCCCATCAGGTGATATCCCGGCTGGTTGCGCTGCAGCGCTGAAATGCACACCCATCGAGTTCTGCACAGCTGAAGGTGTGATCTCCAATACCACAGTCATCTTATCCAGGGATCAGGATGCGTACAGAGTGCCTCTCACAGTAAGTTAAAAATGATGTGGAAATCGTTATTTGAATAATCCTTGGAGACCAGTCTCTCTCCGTTATCACAGAAGACTGGACCTAAGATTGGACCTACGGCCTATAATTACCTATTAATTATACAAGTTATAATAGTTAGTTTCACAGATAGTCTGTACTAACTCTTCGTTGGGCACTTTGAGAGTGTGCAATTTTACGGCAGAATTAAGCCAATAACGCCTCAGTATTCATTTAATTCTGGATAATGTAGCAAATGTGACCTGAGCATAATGCAGCGAATGTACTTTGTTACATACAAGTCACTAGATTAAATCACGGCAAATAATTTATTTCAAGAGCCCTTTCATAGATAAGTTTTTAAGATTAATTTCTTCATCAGGACTGCAAAGATCTTGCAACTGGTCGTATCGGCAAATGCTGTAGAGATCCTTTCTACACTGACCCTTGGCCGACAAACCAGCTCGGTAAATGGGTTCCCGGAGTCTTCGGGGGCAATGACGGAAAATATGTTCCGGACAGCAGAAGCAGCTCCAACAATGTAAGACCCGTAGTAACTGTGAGGCCGCCAGTTACCGGATCTGTAAAGTTGGATATCTACAGGTAGGTCAAGTTCGATTGAGATTATTGTGTTATATCTACTTTAAAAAACGTGTGTTTTTAATCCCCGAAGAGGTAGGCAGAGGAATGTAGTACACTCCTACGTTTCATCAGTTACGTTTACGTCTCACTGTGGAATAGATGGTGAGCCTATTGTCATACACCGGGCACATTTCCACACACTTCCACATTTCCACATTTCCGAGCCATAACTAGAAAATCTAAATTAGAAAAACCCAGTAATCCCCGACCCGGGATTTGAACCCAGGACCTCGCGATCGGCAGTAGCACTTGCAACCAACACGACCAAAGAGGTAGTCATTTCTATCTAGCCGATTTATATGTAGCTAGATACCTGAAAAAAAAATAAGATTCAGTGTTGAGGGATAAAATTTAAAAACTATAAATGATTTTCGTCTCTTCCAGCCTTATCTAAAATAAAAAGGAAAAATAGGCTTTTCCTATTTTTGTAACAGCATACTAACCATTGAACTCCCTTCAACAGGACCAATCCCGTTACACCTAAAACGACCTTCCCGTTCGGCCCCAACCAAGTAACACCTGGCTACTCAAGTACAATTGGACAAGGAAACTTTAAACAGACTGGGCAAACTACGATCCGTGGTCAGGGACAATATACTCAAACGGGTCAAGGACAGTACAGTCAAGTTGGTCAAGGACAATACAGCCAAGGTGGGCAGGGACAGTTCATCCAAAGAGGTCAAGGACAGTACACAGTCGGTGGGCAAGCCATCGGAGTCGGTGTTCAAGGTACACTTAAAGTTCCAAATTTGTTTATGCAGGTTTTTGAGTTGGAAAAAAATAGATTCATTAGAATAGTGGAAAGTTTTGAAAAAGCTACGTTAGCCATAATTTCTGCTAGTTCCTACAAGGAACAAAGGCAGAACCTGGTTGTGGCGAGCCCGGTACGTATCCTCATTAGACCAGGCCTATTTCCAGCAACATATACAGGATGAATGTAGAAAAAACTCGGCACGTCTGTAAGGTTCCAGATAGTGGGTACTCCATGCTCCCTTTTTGTATGTATATTTATATGGACAGCTGATAATGAGCATATAGTAATAGTACATAATATTTTTTTTTAAATATGATTTAAGAAAAAACAATTTTTTCCAGATATTCGTATAAAATAAATAAAGTTGTTATTTACGTACTAACGCATTTCTCTGCAACACAGGTAACCAACTCGCATCAGGCTCGAACTACGACAACGCGTACAGCCAAGGGCAGATCGTACAAAGAGGCCAGGGTGTACTTGTCAACCAAGGCCAGGGTTCTCTGGCGACACAAGGACAAGGTTCCCTTGTAACCCAAGGACAGGGTGCTTTGGTGACGCAAGGCCAAGGTAGCCTCGTGACACAGGGCCAAGGACAGTATGAAGCGAATGCTCAGGTGAGGCTTAGTGGGATCCAGAATTTTTCCACTTACTGAAGCACACTAAACATGTCTGTAGTGTCAATGTTCTGGTATTTCTTTTAATCTATTCAATATTTCACAATGCATTCCCGTGTGTTTTCATAGTGTCATGTCAGTGGTCATTTACTGTGGTTACTCATTGCAAATATACAATGTTCTAATGGTCAAACAATTGCATTTCTTTTATATGAGTTGTTTACACATAGTTATTGCACATTTTTGTAATATACTATCTGCTCGGAATTCGAGTGACGAAGCAATTAGAAACAGACGGATTGTTTGTTTTCGTAGCTTTCTTTTTTAATTTTTTATCACAATCGCCATAAAATCTATTAAGCTATCTATTATCTAAGAAGCTCAGAATTTATGACCTAACTTATTTGGGAATTTTATTTCATTAATCGGGATACAAATTCCGAAATTATACCTCGGACGCGCATACGAGTACATATAGTAAACACTTCGTTAGTATTGTTAAAATGATCATCAAAAACCCTTTTTTCTTAACAGGCTCAAATCCAAAGAGGTGGAGGATTAGGAGTTATTCAAGGCCAAGGCCTAAGAGGCCAGGGTCAGATTGTTACATCTGGTCAAGGTACCGCTGTGAGCCAAGGATTCGGCACTGGTATTCGCCAAGGGCAGGGACAACTCATCACTAATGGCCAAGGCGTTGCTGTCAGTCAGGAGTTTGGAGGCCAGGGTCAATTTGTGACTCAAGGTCAGGGTCAATTAGTAACTCAAGGGCAAGGGCAGCTCGTGACCCAAGGGCAAGGCGCATACGTTACCAGAGGGCAAGGGCAATTAGTGTCCCAAGGACAGGGTGCCTTAGTCAGCCAAGGAGGAGGTGCCCTAGTCAGCCAAGGAGGAGGTGCTCTAATAAACCGGGGACAAGGCGCAACCGTTTCGAAGGAATTCGGTTTTGGACTGAACCAAGGCCAGGGACAAGCTGTGTTCCAAGGACAAGGATCTCTGATCAGCCAAGGCTTTGGAGCCGGCATCAAGCAATTGCAAGGCACTGCTGTGTCACAAGGAAGCGGGTTCGGAGTGGAGAATGAGTACGGAGAATCCGTGCAGAGGGTCTTCTTATCCAGATACGATGGTACTGGCCAGTGTGGATTGATAAACGTGAGTATCAGCTGTTCTATTTCAGTAATAGAAGTCAATGCATATATATGATGTCTCAGATGTATGATACCAGATCACTGGTATGGTTATCAAGTCTAGTGATGTGGAATGTACTATCCCACTCGAGAGATTTTGCGTTCGAATCCTGGCCCAAAGCTCGTTATAAAAAGTGTTAATTTTACAATAAACTATCATTAGCTATACATAAATAAGTGATGGGAAACATTGCGAGGAAACCTGCATACCTTAGAGTTGTACAAAATGTTCTCTAAGGCGGGTGAAGTCCCCCATCTCTCTCAAAGGGGATATTTGTGTTCAACAGTAGGAAGATAAAAGAGTTAACAATGATGACAATGACAAGGGTCCATCTAGAATTCCTTTGAGTAAAATTCGAGGTAGACTTTTGTATATTCGAAAATAAATAAAAGTACGAAAGGCACGAACAATCTATTGAAAAGGTTATTATTATACAAATTGTAAAACGCTTAAAACATGCGTTAACGCGAGATAACTTTGTAATCCAATATCGAAATAGATAACTAACGATCATCCTACATTACAATCCGGTTCCGAACTAATCTTAAAACAAATTATGTTAATTATATTCCAAGTATTTGAGATGTAGAAATATTTTTGAATAAATATTAATATGTGTCCCTTAATTACATTATTAATATTCACTCGGCGTAGTGTAAAAGGATTTTTTAAATGTAGGTAATTCCAAACAGATTGTTGGGTGTGTTTTTAACAATATACTCGAAGAATCCAACATAGCATCTGTGGTGCATTTGTAAAAGACATTTCTATTGATGCTTCGCAGTAGGTACAGCTGCTGCTTTTATTGCAATACGAGATGAAAATATCACCACACTTGCGAACGTGTATCTTCGTCTGCATACAGCACTACGTTCACGCGTGCGCCGATATCTGAGTTAGTCGGTCGAGATTTCTTCAATAGATCTCGATCAAGAATCTTATGTATTTCAGCTCTGATACAGACAGATTCGACATTTGCCGTGTGCTTGTATTAAATAGATCCTGGACGTCACTAACACGGGTTAATAAAAAAAGCATATAACAGCATGAACTAATATACAAATTATAATAAATTTCAATATTAATAGCACATTGGTTATTATTTATTGAAGAGTTCTAGGAATAAATATGTTAATATTGAGATAATATCAACACATCTATGAAAATAATAACACACACAATGACATAAATACACACACACACACTGGTCAATCATATTCATTTTTCAAGTGCCTGTCTGACTATAAATCGAACGTAGAGAATTTGTCTCCGAAACCGGCGTGTCAGTGATGAATCTAAAAGGCATTACAGGTCTGTTAGGATAGATTGATTTGGTGATTGGTGCTCTCTGCTTACTCCCTGAGGGACCGATTTGGCGACATAATAATAATAATCTTAGGTCGTCCTTCAAGTATGTAGTAAAATATATTTTATAAGGTAAATCTTATACATATTTTATTTTGTTTTCACATTTAAAGGACGTTAATTAACTTTAACATTACAAAAACAATTAAAAAGAAACTACATCTACGGTATAATTTGTTATAATTAGGTAGAATGTTGAACAATGAAGGCCCTCCGCGAAGATTCCGTTCGCAAGGTCGCTCCAAGCGAGTAGACGGAAAAAATTTATGCGCAGAAACGGACATTGTGATGTGTCAATAAATTTTCATTAGAATACAGGAAGTTAAAAGCCTGTTCGATAATTTATTCCGTATGCAAATTTAAACTATCTTATTTGTCTTCTGGTCAAACTTCTAAATAACAATGGGATACGCTTGGAATATGCCTTTAATAATTTCACTATAAGACAAGAACCTTCTCCTCAGAGTGAGAAGGCAATAGTGTCGCTTAGTGCGAAAGGTAAAGGGTTCATAAAGCTGATGATGAAGATAATGCCAGTAATGAATTATTTCAAGAAAAGTACTCTCTATTTTCGGTTACTAGCTAGACCGGAATCACGTCCTATTATGAGATATACACGTAATATCTAAAATTGTTCTTTACGTATATTTATTTACCAATTCAAATTGCACAACTTTTCAATCGTCATCGTTTATGACATGCCATTACCTTTGGAATGTATCCACTGTATGCTATAGCGATCGGCGAAATAACCATCTCCAAAGTTGTGGTAGTATCACAAATATTAACATTTATTAAATTTTTGTATCCATTTACACTTCAAGTCTGTAAAAGATATTTGTCAGTCGGCGCTTTTTGTTGACCTGCAAGGAACCAGGTGAGACAATGTTATAATGGTAATCATTTTCCCACCCTCAGCCTATTAAGCCCTACGGAAACCGCAACGACAACGAAGTGGACTTTGCCGAGATCCCCTGGCAGGCCATGGTCCTCCTCCAAACCAATAGGAGTCTCCTCTGTGGCGGTGTGATCACCAGACCTGATGTTGTTGTAACATCCGCCGCTTGCGTCGATGGGTAAGTTATGATCAAATTTTTTGTAAAGTTCATGGATTAGCAAAGATTCCATGATCTGAAATTGGACGGAAAAATCGTGAATGGAAGACTTCTAACAAGGCTCTTTGTACTTGTACATTTTCCAGGAAATATAATCGTCGTCGAGGCAATAAGCCTTTGAGAGAGTTTCAATATTAGTGGCAAATAATTACAAAATTATACAGAGTCCATCATTCATTTCAAGAATAAAGATTCAATGTACCACAGTAGAAACAACAGCGTAATAATTTCCGTTAAAACTCTTCTTTCATGTCATCGTTTTCCATCAAGCCAGCCTGTATCGAAATACAAAATATATTACGTGTAATGTTCCAATTCAGTTCATGTCAAAAAAATCTACTTCTTTCATGACCTAAAATTATTTTCTAGCCTTGAAGCAAAGAACGTCTTGATCAAGGGCGGTGAATGGAAACTAGGAATCGACGAAGAGCCCCTACCCTTCCAGATCGTCCAAGTCAAACACATCCTGCGCCATCCCTTCTACAAACGAGGGTCACTGCTCTACGACGCTGCTGTCCTGGTTCTGGCGGAAAATTTGAGATGGGAGAAGAACATCTACCCTATCTGTCTGCCCAAAGCATCTGATACTCTTGACGCTTTTTACAATGGTGCCGGAGAGTGCATTGTTACTGGATGGGGCAAGCAAGTTCTGCAAGGTGAGTACTTGAATAGTAATTCTTCTTAACAAAACGAAGAAGTTTTGAACTTCTTCTTAATAGAAACTTCTAGATTTCACTAGAACAAGTCTAAATATGACAAGTATTGTCTATTGCAACTTTTCCTTAACAGAAGAATTTCAGTAACGGATGATTCCATGTCATTACATCAGCTAAAATATGTACCTATGTATGATAAGCTATAATTTCGTTCGGCACGGTCCATGGTCATTATTGAATTCCGATAATATACAGCATGTATTCCTAAATGTTTTGAAATGACAACGACAAAAATGTTATACTCGTACTTGTTGCCACTGCAACTAATAAGACGTTCGTTATCTACTTTTGTACAGTCAAAGCTATGTTACAAACTCAAGGCTATCTTCCAAACCGACAATGTATGTCGACGTTGAAAATAGCTTTATGAATTATATTTAAATCGATTTTCAATATCTAGCTTTAAAGCTAGAGCTACTAAAGCCTTATTAAATTTAACTTCTCTGAAACTGAATCAGTAACGTTGCAACTAATGTTTATTTGGATAATTAAGGGTGCAATTGTTTGTTCTACTACTGATGGCTATAATACTTTATAAACAGTTCTGTAGTTCAAAAACATGTAAATATTGGTTGTACCTATATTTGAAAATTCGTCAAACATTATCACAGGCGTGACGTTACGTTACATTTTTTTAAGCCAAGCTAAAGACGCGGAATTCAAATATTTCGCTTCGCTATACACGATGTAAATGCATGCAAACTTTGCATATGCTAAACGCACATGCGTAATGTCACATACCGCATTTGTATTTTGCTTGCCGTATTCAGTAATAAATTCAATGCCGGAATCATAGAAGTTTAGTTTTGTCATTGGTTTTAGTTTATTCGCTACATTTATAAGCTTTATGAAATTTATCGAAGTTTAGTTTCAATTGTTATATCAGATCGAGCAATTTTATTATATACATTTTATGAATATTATTATTATACGCCACCCCAGGGCCCTTACGGAGCACGCAGAGAGCACTGAACACCAAATATCTCTGTTTTTACAGACCTGATGCCTTCGCTATCTGCCTGCTAGACTGCCTTCGCTGTCTTTATACTGTACAGAATTAAAATATGCCGTGTTAACACATGCTAATTGTTAAAAACTTGTTCGGATAGAGCGCGCCTATTATATCTTTGAGATGATTAAGTAATACTGTACATAAAAGAAACTACATATTTATATAATTATATAATTGTTTCCCGTATGGCTTTTGGCGGGACGAATCGCTTTGTTCGATGTTAAAAAACATTACGAATTCGAATTTCGAATAGCAAAAAACCGTTTTAAATATAATATGTCTAACGGCAAATATCAAAATAGCATCGGATACAGTTTCGTTTATGGTAGAACTGTAAAAATACTCTTTATTTACGAACGTTCTCAAACGAGTCCAAATTAAAATTGTTTAATGGCAGTGTTCGCCAAGTTGACTAAATGCGAATTCATAAACTTCAGCCGCCTTAGAGAATATTATGGAGAACCCTGAGGAGTACAAGTTTCCTCACAATGTTGTTCTTTGTATTCCAATGAAAAATTACATTTTAATTGCCACTACCCCTAAAGTCTGTCAGCTCGCACTTGGCCAGCGTGGCAGACTATGCACTTAACCCTCTCATACTAAAATGAGACTCGTGTTCAACAATGTACGATATAATAACTCTTGCGTAACGATTGTAATAATGAATTAAATTATTACATTTACTCTCATGCCCTCATCAATTATTTTAAATACGCACATTATAAAAATAAAGAAAAGAAAGTAAGTAACATCACGCCTGTAATCCCCGAAGAGGTAGGCAGCGGAATGTAGACCACTCTCACGTTCCATCAGTTACGTTTACGTCCCATTATGGAGTAGGTGGTGATCCTACTGCCACACACTGGGCACATATCCAGACTCCGAGCCACTACTAGAAAATCTAAATTGGGAAATTTAGTAGCGCCCGACTCCCGTTCGGCAGTCGCACGTGCAACCAACACGACCAACGAGGCAGTTCCGTTATAAATATGTAGGTATATTCCGTACATCCGCAAAAGATATATTCCGTAAATATTTTCTCCAATGCTCGCAATGCGGATAGCGCGCGACATTATA
>DWFO01003949.1:0-11788 GCA_018246595.1 Mimoniades nurscia nurscia
GAGGAAATTTAATTGTTATACTAACTGTGATATCTTTTGTACCTGTAATATTGCAATTATAAGAAATAAATAAATAAGGAATTTCAGGCGTAAATTTTCGTTTTATTAATGATTTGATCATCACTTACCAACAGCCTTGGGGGCTTCAATAGAGTGAAAATAATGCATACTACCTATATTTGCCAGTATTAAAATAGACATTATTATAATATGCATCATTTGAGTTTCGTTATTATGTAAATTAATGTATATTTACCGAATGACGAAATGCTCGCCCGCTAATCAATTATCCACGGATGGACCGCCCGAAACCGCTCTCGGCGTTCTGTGTGAATTAGCGCGTCATGCAGTCAAACGCAAATATTGTATACAAATGCAGTCGTGTAAGAATCGTTTATATTTATGACGACCGCATTATTATGTTGTAATACGTCATGTCAGATGTGAAAATTTTTTGTATTTCTGTGGAAAGCGAATAAAAAAAATTGAAACAATATATTTATTAAATGTTTACTTGACTGCCTCGTATCGGTTGCAAGCGCGACGGCCCAGCCAGAGGTCCGGAGTTCAAATCCCGGGTCGGGTACCATCTACTAGATTTTTCTAACTTAGATTCTGTACATGTGCCCGGTGTATGGAAAATAGACTCACCACGTTTTCAGCAGCGGAAGGTAGACATAACTGGTGAACCGTGTACTACACTCCTCTGCCTACCTCTTCGGGGATTACAGGCGTGATTGTTAAGTGTTTTTATGCTTCGTCCACATTCTAATATGTTAAGTATCTGTACTAGTTTGATACGGTAGGTACTAGTTCGGTTCGTCTACCCCTTCGGCGATAATAGGTATGATGTTATTTATGTACATACGTATGTTACACACTTTATATTACTTTTATTGTTATGTAAATTTACCACACCGTGACAATCGTACGATTAAATCGCATACATTTCCATATTCGTAAATAGAAACATTCCATTTAAAGCAGTCTATTTTTGGTGTTACAGTTGGATCTCCTCGTGGCCCATTTTGTGTGGTGATCATTTGATCACCACACAAAATGGCTTGTACGGATAGTACCAATTTAGGTATTGTTTATGGCATTAAGCTCATCACCTGTTCAACAGTTGATGAAACGTGGGAGTGGGCCACGCTCCCCTGCCTCCCTCTTCGGGGATTACAGACGTGATGTTACGTCTAATTTAGTGTTGTGTGTTTGTATTAGACACATTCTTGAGACTTATATATTCGGAAAATACACGCAACGTAAATTTTATTTATTACTTACAATAGCCTATGTATTATTCCAGATCATAATCTATGTTTACATAACACTAAGTTCCATCCAAAACCGTCCAGCCGTTTCAGCGTGAAACAGCGACGAACAATCACAAAATTTCACTTGTCGTAATGTAATAATGATTGTCACTGTTGTAGTAACGATCGATGTAATTGTGTGCCAGTACAACAACGCGTGCAACCCGCTGGCGCACTACGACAGCACGGCCGAGGAGATCCTGTGGGCGCTGGACGACGCCGTGGACATGGTGGTGATGGGCGCGGGCACGTGCGGCACCGTCTCCGGCGTCGCGCACAAGGTCAAGGAGCGCTGCCCCGGCTGCGTGGTGGTGGCCGTCGACCCGCACGGCTCCATCCTCGCGCAGCCCGACGAGCTCAACGAGAGCGACGTCCAGATGTACGAGGTAATGTGTGTTTGAACAATTACGTTATATAAAAATATCGTAAGTGGCGGAACGTGGGAATGTACTACATTCCTCTGCCAACCTTTTCGGGGATTATAGGTGAGGTGTTATTTTACATATAAAAAACTTTACTGCCTCGAAGTTCAAGTGGTTGCAAACATGACTGATTATCGAGAGTTCTCGGGTTCGATTCTCGGATTGGATATTATTGGCTTTTCCTAAATTCGAATTTCTATTTACAATGTCTAGTAATGGCTGGAAGTCTGGATTCATATCCTATGTATGGCAAAAGGCTCACACTCTATTCCACGGTAGGACGAAATCGTTACTAGTGAAACGTGGGAGTGTTCTACACTTCTCTGTCTACCTCTTCAGGAATTACGGTCGCTATGTCGCGTATTTGTCTTGTATTGTGTTAATTATAAATGATTACAGTTGCTATAAAAACGATATTTATTTAAACATTTTAAACTCAATAGGTTATCGTTAAGACTGTGATAATTCGATTCGATTTTTTTAAAATATTACTTCGTGAATCGTATAAACATCGTCTCGCGAGGTTAAATTTATTATTAGACATTTTGAGCCGCATATAAACCGGTCGTCTTCTGGTTATTTTGTTGGGCCGCGATTAATTCTTAACGGTAAACATGTTTACACATAACAAGAGACGTAAACAGCGTCAACATTCAACATCTCATTTGCATAGTTAACAGTTGAATTGTGGAAGATTGTTGTCATTATGTCTTCAAGGCGGGTGCCTCACGGGTTAGGCAGAGCGCAGCAAAAGCCATATTGTATCCTTACGGAGCTCCTTCTTCACTTCACCGTGGAAATCAATTGAAAACTACTTTGTGTAAAGTTTAATGTCCATAAAATTTTTAGAATTGTTTTTTATACTTACAACAAATTTAACAATGCACTCGTAACTTTTAAAAACTGTCCTCTTTTGAATATTTTACATATATAATTTTGTTCTATGTATATTTTAAAAATCAAGGGACATACCTATAGTATTGATAGTAAAAAAAAATCTATTTTTTTCGACCCTTAGTTCCGCGGGTGGAATAAGGGTCTCCTCTCGGAATGAAAGGGGTTACAACCATATATGAACACCTGTAAAGTGCCTCGTTGGTCGTGTTGGTCGAAACGGTCGTAATATCACGCCTGTAATCTCCGAAGAGGTAGGCAGACGAGTGTAGTACACTCCCATACACACCGGTTACGTTTACGGAACAGTTTAAATAAAAGTGCATCGTCTCAAATGCACTTTCATTTCTTAAAAGTTCAATAATGACTTTACTCCAGTAACGAACGCTGGTATGTGTGATTGAATCAACACTTGACAATGTAACAAGCGCCACGTCTTTGTATACAGGTCGAAGGAATCGGATATGATTTCCTGCCGCGATCGCTCGACCGGAAAGTGATTGACAAATGGATCAAGACCGAGGACAAAGGCTCCTTGACCATGTCGCGGCGACTGATCAGAGAAGAAGGCTTATTGTGCGGTATGTGTACTTCTAATAGACTATTCTGTATATGAATGTAATTGTAGAAATGTGGATATTGTCTGCGTAGTTATATTTTTTTTCTATTTATCCTCATGTAACATCTTAAACTAAGAAGTCCTAGGTACTTATGTTTCGCGACATTCCCTTCCTTTAGTCATGTCTAGACTACATAGAGAATCTCTAGAATATGAAGGAACAAAATCGTACCAGAAGTGACACAGTGACATTAAGAATCAAAGATACGAAAGAATTGTAAATTCTTTGAACTGCCTAAGTTCGTTCGTTAAAAACTTAGTAGAGAATGCAAACATAAGAAAGAGATAAAGTGCGAGCGAGACAATTGTATACACACGCAAGATTCCCAACATTATTTTTATTATATCATGACGTCATGCCGTGTACCTTATGGAGTAAACAGATTGACTTACTCGTAGATTCTCTCAAAATAAAACGTAGACATATTGAAAACTCAATATGAATGAGATTAAATATAATAAAATCAATTAAAAATAGTATATAGAATAGGTAAAGGAAGAATTAAAAAATAATATGTATTAGTATTTCCTTTTATGAATTCGTCGATTTTCGCTCCGGTATTTTCCTGTTTTGTCCGTTATAATTACGTTATTTGGAAAAATCCCCTTTAAAGCTTATATTTAAAAATAATAAAAACAATACTTTAGTGTTTTTTGACGTTTGGTTTTTTCAAAGTGATAAGTAATGACAAAGAATGATAAACTTCATAATCGACCTTTGACTATTTATAGGTATTAATGATAAATATAATACTGACTCAGAACTATTTTATTTATTACGTAGATGCTTGGAGTAGAAATCAATAGTTTAATCCTCCTATTTTTCCCCGTAAGCCTCCTTTATAATTTCTCTACTTAGCCAAAAGGTAAACTGATAGAGAATAATACTAACATTAAGTCCGCTATTTATGTATCTAATAGCTTAATGAAAAAGAGTCAAATAAAAATGTGTCATTATACATTTACGAGGTTATAATTTTAAAAATCGAATCCGTTAATTTATTTGAACAGGAGGCAGCGGTGGCGCCGCCATGTTCGCGGCGATCAAAGCTGCGAAAACCTTGAAGGAGGGCCAGAAATGTGTCGTGTTGCTACCTGACAATATTCGCAATTACATGACCAAATTTATATGCGACCAGTGGATGGAGGTGCGCGATTTTCAACCCATTATCGCCAACGACAAGTTGTGGTAAGATCGTTCTACTGTGTATTAGCCTTTAAGATGATTTAGTCTTTTATATTTGTAACACTTTCGGTGGGTCGGTATATCTGTCATGTTCACAGCAACCCTTTTCCCGCCTCAACAAATGTTCTGTCAATGTGACATTTGATAAAAAATACTTATAATTTTAAATACGGCCAGTTGGCCAGTATATTAAATAATGTTTCACATAACAATATATTCGAGTAGTCTCGCAAAAGATATGTATAAATGACGCAAACTTAATGTGTTGTGTGAATGTATGTATATGAAGTAATATACATATATGTATTATAATATAGCACGATTATTTTATCAACAATTTATTTTTACATTTTAGGACACGGAACTGTTCAGAATAGGGCAGGTCAAGGTCAAAGTGTGTCATAATGCCCTAAAATAAACACACACAGAAAACAATAACACACTTAACAAACGTAGCTGTAAAAACTATAAACATACATCTTTTCTTGTATACATACATATGTTGACAGCTCCATGGCCCTTCGGTCCCACCTCTGACATTTATAACAAGTTCCAAACGTTTCCGCAATGTATGTTTTTTTTTTATTTTTTTAATCACATCGATCTGTCTCGTTCGACCTCCGAGACGACCCTGACCGATAGCCGCTATCAATTCGTATAGACACAGTGACATTAGATGCTTCCCCCTATTATTACATATAAACTAATTTCGTATAGTTGTTGTATGTCCGTGTATTAGGAATGTCAAACTAGAAGGCCGTCATGTCCGTAACGATGGAGATGTTCGGCTCCCAGTACCCTCTGCCCACCCCGTAAGCGGCCGGAGTTGACGATAAAATGATAATATCATGTAACAGTTGTAAATCAGCGCAAGGAGTAATTAATTATTATGAAAATATTGGACACATTATCGTCATATAATTTGCCTCTTGACATTTGCGTAATATAATTACATACACGATCTTTGCCATTGTCGATAATATACAATATAAAATATTTTGAAATGTCCGTCCCTTTTATCTTGTAATGTATTCATGAAATATAATAACAGTAATTACATGTGACCCAAGATGAAATCATATTGCGCGTATGCATGAACTTATAATCGATTCCACTCAAAACACGTTAAAACCCACGGCTGGGGACTCACCACAGCGGGATTTCACTGGTAGAACGTGGGTGTGTTCTACATTCCTCTGTCTACCTCTTCGGCGATACAGGCGTGATGTTACGTTATTACGTGTGTTGTAAGGTTAAATATCGTTTGCTAGAACGGTGAAGGTAACGGATCTTGAGGAAACGTGCGCACTTTTAGTTCATGAAATAAATGCTCTCTAGAGGCGTATGAAGCCTGCCAACCCGCACTTGGCCAGCGTGGCAGACTATGGCCTTGCCCCTCTCATTGCGAGAGACCCATGTTCCGATAACGGATAAAATGGAACGATAAAAATTAAAAAAAGCGGGCGAAAAGCCGCTGGTGTATATGTATATTATAAATATAATGAATTGTTTTATTAATGTCTATTCTTTTACAATCTTATCACCAGTCTAACAACATGAGTATAATTAATGAATTTTGCTTCATCATAGATAATCTATATTTGTACACATACGTTACTCTTATAATTTCAAAAATTATGACTTCAAAAATGTTCCCATTCCCAGGTGGTGGAACTCTCGCCTCACGGAGGGGATCCTTCTCCCCGTGAGCACGGTCACACGCAAGGCGACGCCAAGCGAAGCTCTTGCCGCTTTGCAGCAAAGCGGCGCGCCCGTAGTCGCCGTTGTCGACGACAAAGGGTTAGTATTTCTTAGCTGTTTATTACTACAATTACAAGTTCTTGGGTCGAGCATTACTCGATTTTTTTAATTAAATTTTTTTTATTAGTCGCTTGGAGTCTGAATACGTGCTCGGTATATAGCAATGTGTTCACGACCCCATTCCATTGTGGGACGTAAACGTAACCGGTGAAACATGGGAGTGTATTACAGTTCACTACCTACCTCTTCGGGCATTACAGGCGTTATTATACGTTCCTCATATAAATAAAAAAATTAATACCATAAGACAGCACATCAAACCTAGATTTATTTAAAAAAATTATAATGTATGGGAATAATATCATCATAAAACTTTTTCTGATGAAACGTGGGAGTGTTCTGCATTCCTCTGCCTACCCCTTCGGGGATAACAGGCGTAAAGTAACGTTTTTTTTTTATCTAGTGATCATTTTTGGCTTATCTATAGCTTTAAATATTTTGACAACTGTGTAGATACTTGACAACTGTTCACCTGTCATATTTTAAGAAAAATGTTCACAAAAATGCGGTAAAAATTTATTAACGTTTTAAAACATCCAGTTATAATAGACATTGTATGATACACTACTACATGATTGTATGTAATGTTTTTCACGTTATTATGCTTAATATTATTCGTGTTCTTGGTAACTATATTAGTGCAGAGCATTGATAACGATGAATTGAAGCTGTAGAATCGCATGATTCACGTATATGTAAGGATTTACTTCGTGCAAAATTGTAAATTAATGAATATTATATATTTTTTAATTGATAAAATCCACATTGTGTCATTACAGGTCCATCTATGGCGTATTCTCAGCTGACCATGCCCGCCGGCGGCTCGCAAATATGTCGGAATCATTCTCTGATGGTATTGACAAGTTCGTAACGAAAAAGTTTTACAAAGTGGACCTTGCAAATAATCCCGCGCTGAGCATCGTGTCCCGGATGTTGGATATCGCGCCATATGTCGTTGTGGTTAAGACAGGTAAATAATACCCACTTACATAGAACCATAGACAATTGCAAATAGATAATTTCATCAATCTCTTTATTAACATTGCCTAGAAATTTCTTCTCTGACTGAAAAGGGTTAAGCTCATTTTATTCTAATTGAAAGAGTTAAGCACTTTACAATAAGTTACACTGTGGCTGAAACGTTATATAGAACTCACTTTAGTTGTAGTGCTTTGCTGTTATATAAAATCTTCAACCTTCAAAGTAAAATACTCCTTTTGGATATTTGACATATTTAACCATCCAGTAAATCATTTCATAAGTTATAGATTTAAATTGTTCCACTTACACAATATGACCAATGAAGTAGAATAGTCAATTATCTATTATCTTATTTAAAAAACAAATATATATTTTTAAGATGTTACCGTTAACAAAGGGAAAATAATCCTCTTGTATTAGGGTTCTTTGTATGATGTTTAGGTAGACATTGAACACATTTTTGCCTAAAAGTACAAGGGAATAATTGATGCTCAGTTCAGTAGATGTTGTGCATATTCTAGATATTGTTTAATCAGCTAGAGTAATTTATGTTTTTTTTTTGTTACAGACCCGACTTCATCCTCACAAAAACCAATTGGTTTAATGACATCTGAAAATTTGCTCAAGCATGTCATAAACAGCAAACAAATGAATGGCAATTAATTATATTATTTAATGCTGATCTAAACTAGGCCAATGTTTCAAGCCAATCTTGTGATTCTATTACAGCTTTGTTCCAAGCATGTAGACATCCAGCTTTTTTAGACTGGATAGCTCTCGCTGACACAATTAGAAATAATGCCTGTCATCACAAGGACTGATACTATACTTCGAACATAAGCCTTGTTTATTTCCTCATACATAATTGAAAATCAAGTCAAGATAGAAACTTGCACAAAAGCAACATCAATCAACTTATTTACCTGGTGTAACAAAACATTGTGTACTGACTTTATGATCACTAACAATACGTTAAGCAAATTTGTAACATGTTTTTCATATTTATTCTAAGAGACATGGGTGCATATAATATTTTATAGTGAATTCCACAACTTAATTATAGTATTATATTATATCTTTACATAAATGCTGTTTTGGTTCTACTTCCTGACATTTCAAACCCTTATCCACTGCTGCTTCTATAGCACAAATTATTACTAGTCTCAATAATCCTAATACAGTACATTTATAGATGATCCCATTCAGCAATTATTTTATGACTCCTATCATATTCTACTGGAGTATTTACTTCAAAATAATATCAATACCATTTCTCAATTAAACACCTAAACAATATACCTTTTTAATTTACTATGCCCCATTCTTTTTTGGTTTTGGTTATCTTATATATTTCTATGGAAATCAAAACTGATGAACAGATAATATAATCTATAATATCGAAGGGGTATCATGATGATTACATGGTCTTAACATACCTGAGAAGTCTAAGAACTGAATAATGCAAATATACAAGTACAAGACAAAGTTTCATCTGTAATAATAACAAGTGAGTAGGCAATCCCTAACACAATGATTTTTTAAACCGCCATCACACATTTACTACTGCCCAAAGGTTGACTGGCAGAGAATGCTTTTAGCATTAAGTCCACCTTTTTATCCTTCACTATTTTGTAAGGTATAAATAAAGAATAAATGAATGAAATGAAATCATACTTCTTTGCTTAGGAATCACATGAAATCTTCAAAACTGGAGTTCAACCTTCAGAACCTCAAAGCCATCCCTTCAGACTGCTCCAATATAGAAATATAATATTACATTACAATACAAGATTACAAAATAAATTATACATATTTATGGCTGGCACAATATTAGATGTGAAGAAAGCCCCACAAAGCTTGATTGGCATTTGTTTTATTTAATAATATCTTGGAACATCACTACACATGGCCATCTGATGCCAAATTGTCAAAAGAGCTTGTGCTATGGTAACTGGATGGCTGATAAACTACATGTATACATATAAATATATATGTATTTTTATTTTTTACACGCAGACAGTATAAATACTTTTGGTCATCACAAAAATATTTATTCTGGTTGGGAATTGAACCCACAACCAAACAGTGCAACAGTTAGTTTCCCTATCCACTGCACCAAAAGGGCAGTCAGTAAATTAGTAAAAATCTCATATAAATAGTGAACTAGATTTATTTAATTTAAGATCTTTATTTATTTAAACACAATTTTTGTTGTAGTACTTATTTATTACAATACCAAATTATTACATGCAAATTAGCAAAAAATTCTAACATCACCAAATGAAATGAGTTATTTCTACTTAGGGTGAAGGGCTTTGATGCTTTGCATTTGCAGCGAGTATGGCCCCTGGTGCAGGGTATGGTCTCATTTGGTACAGTGTACCAGAAGCAGTGGTATCAACACCAGTCTTAGCATGAGTGTCCAATCCTGCTGACCAATTACCTCTTGGAACATCAGAATAAGAAGACGGATCCATGGGATCTAAATCATTATCCTTAAGTCTGTGCCTGTTCTTGTCTCTGTGATGTGTCATTTCTTTATCCTTCTCTCTGCGAGTTTTTCGCTTTTCATTATGTTGCTGCTGTGGCACTTCCTGATCAGATGCTTCACTGAACTCATCACTATCATCACCCTCCTTCAGTAACCTCTCTTCGCGTAAATGCGCGGCACTGTCACTTGGCACAGCTCGAGGGTGGGCCGGCGGAAGCCAAGACACTAAGTTATTATGCACATTCCAAAAGTAATGCTGACCAGTTCCTTCATCATAAACTTCTTCCCAACCTGGTGGTAACGGCCACAAACTCAAAGCTATTCTCTTCTTCTCCAAATACATTTCATCTGGTTTCAATTTACCTTGCTTCCATGTTCTAACGCAAAATTTGGAGCATTCGTGATAAATATTGCTCTTGTTAGGGCAACCTCTATGGCCTTTAATAGGATCTACATTAACTCCTTCAATTCCTTCCCAAAAGCTGTCTTTATTACTATTTCTGTGGTCTTCAGGCTTATTGTCGTAATCTTCGGCAATAATCTCCTCGTTTGATTGATTTGGTGTTTGCTGCTCTGTATTGAAATTTTCCGAAATCGGATTTACTTTAAGTATGCCTCTTTTGGCCAAACGTGCAGCCAAAGCAGGCGGCAGAGGCATAATTAGTTATTTTACAACTTTCTACTTAAAAAATCTTAGTTTATATTACAAATATATTATCGTCTCAATAAATAACACAACTATAAATAGCACATCGACTTTCTGACAGCTTCACCCTGACAACTTAGCGAGCGTCAAGTACGATATGCAAACTACTATTACGATTATATAATCGTATCACATCGATATCCAAACTAGAAGAAATAATTTAAAAGTAATAATCACTAAAATAAATTCTTAGCGCCAGATGATATAGGCCTTGTTGAATTTGGGGGTTTCTAGAAAATAGGAAGAGTTGTAGTAAAATTTAGAGTATTTGGACTATGACGATAGTGATATCTGTGCAGTGTAATATTTACTAAACTCATTGTAATTGTGAACTGCTACTTCGAAATCGATTTTTCGAATTAAAACAAGATCGGATGTACATCGTTTGCATTAAAAAATAGATTATACCACAATCATGTTATATGTAATGTACAAAGCACAACAGAATGTTTTAATAGCTCTTAATTTAAATATTTAGCCATATTCTTAATTTGTCATAAGTCTACAGTAGCTCTTCTGACTCTTAGTACATTTTAAATAGTGCTATTGGATGCAATTGTAAATTATTGTATCACGGTAAGACCAAATTATCTTACCCCACACTAATAAGCAATAGGAAGGTAAAACCTACTTAATTTTAAGTATACGATTTTTTATTTCTGTGTGAGATTAATTGTTGCCTATGTCGCCGTTGATTGTTAAAACTATGACATTAAAATATAATCAATCTGTTTATTTTGAGCAGCCTCTTGCCTCTTGACATGTCAATAAATGTAACATTAAACAACAAAATTTGTATTTCAAATAATTTAAATTAGTTTCTAAGACAACTCTAACTATAATTTATTACATTCCAGAGTTTAAACAGCGTTTAAAATCAAATTCAAAATTATTTAAAAATCTAATGTTCCAGAATTCTATAACGGTTTTGTTTTTCGGAACGTTAATTGTTATGATGTCAGTATTGCTTTTAAATCGCTTAATATTTAAAAAAAACTGCTGACCTGTGGGGTGTTTCGGTTGGTATTGTGAATTCTTTTATTGACATTTTGATTCCAGATTTAGTTTTAATATTTAATGAATATATTGACTGTGGCGTGTTTCCTGACTCGCTGAAGTTTAGTAAAGTTAATCCTTTGTTTAAGTCAGGTAGTACACAAGACCCCACAAACTTTAGACCAATTTTCGTACTACCTACGTTAAGTAAAATTTTTGAAATGCTGATTGGGAGAGCTGTTTAAATATTTCAATAATAATAAATTGCTGCACACTAAACAATACGGTTTCACTCGTGGAAGGTCAACATCTGATGCTGGGGTCAAACTATTAGAGAGTGTATTCGGGGCTTGGGA
>DWFO01003950.1:0-11787 GCA_018246595.1 Mimoniades nurscia nurscia
CGTAAACGTAACTGGTGAAACGTGAGAGTGTTCTACATTCCTCTGCCTACCTCTTCGGGGATTACAGGCGTGATGTTACTTTATCTCTGTAGGAGTCGTATAAACAGAAACTAATTAAAATTCAATAAAGCTTTTATCTTTACGTCAGTTGTATAAAATAATTACTTTCTAATTAAAATAATGTTCGTTATAGTCTATCACTTCAATAAACTCAATGCTTTAACTAAAAATGCTTACTGTTTGTATTTATCGCTTAATTGCCAGAAACGCGATAAAGTAAACCTATTTATAATGAATCGCTTCGAACTCCTGTCGACGCGCGCCGGTGACAGCGCGTAACTCCGACAAAATGGCTGACACCACAACAATAACCCTCCTGTGCTATGTTTAGAATGCAATTAGCATTGTTCGTGATACAAGCGACCCGTAATGGATGAACTTTTAATTTTCCACTGTTTGACGTGAACGCTAGAGTCCATTTTTCATGGCAGTGTGTCACGCGTTCTGTTTGATAAATGATTTCTAATTGATTGTTCATGCATTTGTTGACAGATGGGTTCATAAATAAGTGGGGAGTGTGATAGATATATAAAATTGTTGTATAATTAATGGATGAGGGTCGCTTGGATTTCAGGTTTCAATGTTTTTTTGAACATTACTTTGTTACGGCTCGTTCAAGATATGTTTTAGTGGTATTATTAACTAAAATATCGTCATTTCTAAAGGCCGCAACATTTTAATTTACAAAAGTCTATGATTTAGTACCATCCCAATAAATTGAATGTCTTGTGAAAATTGTTCTTGCCTCTAAAAGTGACAGCCAAAAAAGTTTAGAAGTACGATGAAACGTATTTGTTTTTCGCTCAAAATTGGCTACAACGATAAAGTTCTTTCTCCAGTGTCTAGACGCAATAAATAATTGATGTGAAACTGTCCGATTGTATTTACAACACTCTTTACTCATAACATTCGAGTACTTTAAATAATACGTGAGTCTACTATCGATACCTTCCGAAAACGTCGGCGTCTTCAAAAAGACTACCTTAATATTACAATTAAGTTTTGATTAAATTAAAATACTAGCGGGTGTCTACGTCGTACTCCATGCTCTAATAAACATAATGATGAATAAAGCAACATTGGAATGTTCAAGGATTCGTTGTACACAACGGAACGATACCAATCCGGAATATAGCTTCGTGGTAGAACTAGATGCCTTAGTTTACGAAATCCTAAATAATCCATAGTGGGATGTAAACGTGACGGCTGAAGCGTGGGAGTGTACTACTCTTGCCTGCCTACCTTTCCCGGGATTACAGGCGTGATATTACTCATCTTAACATCCTTTTGTATTTACCTCGGAATAGAAGAAGACAACAAAAAAAGCATTGAGTTGAAAAATATTATATCGATTTTGTACCCATTCATATACATACGTATTTGTGTCTTAATAAAGTCTCGCTGAACACGTATTATTTTTATACATGGATGAACACATTGTGATGATTCGTTTAATAATTCAATTCTGTGTAAAGACCGTGTAATATTGTAGAAACCTTTACTTATTCAGATTGTGGCGTGGGCGTGGCGACGAGTCACGCGATACATTGAACATAACATACACCCGCTGCACCCTTAGTGCTGAGAATATAGCGAGAACAGCCCGTATTGACACCTATTCCAGAACTGTCTTCCCTCTTTCATAATATACTGATTGAGCTGGCAGACATCGTATGATAACAACCGCGTTGGCGTCTTTAAAGTAATTATCATGAATCTCTCTGTATCCAATGCTGGACATACGTAGATCACCTCTAAGGGGTTTTTGCTTGTTACATCCCAGAGCACGGCTTGTTGCGCCGCCTACGCTCCTACCCATAGGCGACCAAAGTACGTAGCCTTGTCTGCTTCGCTTATCAAATGCTTTTATTGAACTTTTTCGTCTCGTAAAGGAATTTTAAATTGTACACCATTGTTTATTACTATGTATAAAACTATAAATTGTTATATTCCTGTAACTTACGAGTACAGTAGTTTCAAAGTAACGTAAGAATATTGAAAGAAATAAGAATGCTAAATTAATCTTTTCTGATATCCATGAGTTCCTTTCGCTGTAATAAGTGACTGAGCATTAGCATCTTAACCTTTCTCTCACAATACTCACGCCCGCAGGTCGCTGTCGTGGCCTGACCCTTATATTGTCATACATACTCGTATGTTGTATATTTCTAATTTTTATTTAAATCAGTATCATTACATTACGTCATTACATGTATTATATCACGTACACTCGCGTATACTTGAAACGTATTACAGTGATCGTATATAAAGTACATATTATGAAAGTAAATAAAGAGACGAGGAATAATAGGAATATAATACAAAAGTAATAATGTAATGGATAGAAAAATCAACATGATGTAAGCCGAATGTAAGCTGTAGACACTGTGTATGAAGACATTCGTAAATAAATATGTTCCTCGGACGTGCTAAAGAGACTAAGTATACAATATTACATCAGAGAACGACAGGGGGACGGCTAATGAGAAGAAATAAAAAACATTTATAAATGGAACAGGAAAAATAAAATTCAAACCTATATTCAAGCCTAAATCATAGGCTGATTGTAATCTATTATATCACTTATAAAGCCCTTCAAGTTGTTGATGTATTGATACATATGTATATACCACAGGTATATACATATGTTTATACAGATAAACGTGTAATGAACGCACTTGTATTGACGTTTTCTATTCAGTAATAAACGTGGATCCGTGTGTGTTGTGTTTTTACATTGATAGATTGATTGCTAGATCAGTACCTCCGGCGCGCGGCCGGAAGCCGGTGATTATGTTAAAACGCATCCTGCGGGTGACGTGGGCTAGCTTACCTCCTTACTGGGGAACCTACTCTTGGAACTATGATTTGAAAAAATGCCAAACACTTGAAATTATAATTTTTTTTTTATACAACATAAGAAAAAAAACTTAAATTTTTATTTTGTTTATTGTCTATAGTAAAGGTATATTAACTAAACTTGCATCGACAGTACCTAGGTTTCCTTTTGTATACAAGATATTAGTTCAATTTTTCCATTCCATTACACTATTATGATTTACACATAACACACAGGAATAATAAATCAAATTAACAAACTAGTCACATATTTAACATTTCTTTCAATGTAGGTCATAAGTTTATTGGAAGCGAACAAGAGGTAGGTAATGGGAACACAGTAATAACACACTAGTTCACGTACATAATAGTATCATATTCGTCGCTTGCATAGAAATGGTCGGATGTTCTACGAATTTGTCATGAACGTTAACAATGTTGATTTAGTAATGCCCGGTGGACTGATAATAATAGCTAACCCGATGCGGTGACAGAAACGTATGTTTCACATCTGGACACAATTCGGAAAATTGAGTCTGGTGCCGGAAGTATAAGCCGAGAAACAGAGCTGACAGATTTCAACAGTTTCAACGCAAATGAATTTACAGTGCAGACAAAAGAATGGTGTAATCCTCGTTTGGAGATTATCCAATTCAGTGCGGAGACATTCCTGAAATATTAGCAAAAGGATGAAGTATTACCATTTACAGTAGACGGTAAACGCCACCGTTTATTAATGTTTTTAAGTATCTAAAATGGAACAGGTCATAGGATTCAATTAAATTATGAGCGACGTATTAAATAGAGTCGAAGAAGCTTAATGTGGATAAAATAGTACACTATAATTTATGTAGATACGAATATAACAATATCATTTTCAATTTTGTCATTTAGAAAATTGTGAAAAACATCTACGAATCCTAACAACACCTACGACAGATGTACAAATATTTCAATATTTCGAAGTTATCGCTGACATACTAAAAATTGTAAACGAAGAAATGTATAATTTAAATTGACATAGAAATATTGATAATCTATTTGAAAGTACATCCAAGCTCCTAGCCACTACCATAAAATTTAACTAAAAACTGATTTAAACCCAGGTATCTCGATGAGCAGCCGCACTTCCAACGACCAACGAGGCAGTTACGACTCACGAGGATGTCGAATAATATAAAAAATATTTATTTTTAACAATAGATTTCCTCACTTTCATTGATGTACTCATGAAGTACACCGTAGATCAGAAATTTGTATGAATATCGATTTTACAATATCCAGATTTTCCATTTAGTATCTGGAACGCAATTTGGCAAATTGAAGCAGACACGGGTTTTGGTAGCGATCATTTTAATTTGGGACGCATCTGACAGACAAGCTGACAGATCAGATGGTTATTGTGCGGCGCTCAATACAGCGCAAATGGAATTCGATAAATAAACGAAAAGGATTTGATTTGCAGATGGCGTCGCAAAGATTGGAATTTCTATAACGTTATATTAAATCGGTGTTCGCGCTGTATTTGGTTTGTGTCTGTGAATAATTATATTGATATATTTCATGTAAACTACGCACATTTCAGTTTTCGTAGCGATCGTTAAATTGTTAAATGGCCATCCATAACTATTTTTTAATATTATAATACAAATCAAATTGACAATTATCAGTGTCATGATTTCTATATTTTTATTTTTTATGTTCTTATTTCTTGTACATATTAGACAAATATTTCGTAGCCACAAATGTGACATCACCGAAACCTTAAATATAGTTGTTAGGAAAATTGTGCTCCTTCATTAAGATAAAGATTATAGTTTAGTGTTCTGAGACTAACAAGCCGTGATAACGTCTGTTGGTAAAATGTTAATTTACTTATCTTAATATGTTTAGTACTCAGTTACAAAATTTTCTACACATGTACTGCTTATCTGTTACGTAATTTGAAACGACCGAGGTCTTTATTGAGACCTTACTTAAAAGCATAGGTATAAGAAGAAAAAACCTCATGAAAATAAGTTAATTGCTTAATTAAATATGTTGTAACTTAATAGTTGTAAATTATTTAATTAAATTACGAAGTTACTAAATGAAACATGTTGAAGTTAATCTAAATATAATTCTGACATATTAAGCACGTGTCAATCCCACTACAATTATGACAATCATTTCTAAAGAAATTTCCTAATTTTCCTTACGCGCACTTGCCTTTACGGTGTTCACTTCATCGCGGAACATTAGAGACGGACTCCATATCGCAATTTCCTGACAAAGAGAAGCTCCGCAGAAAAAGCGTCACAACGAACAGCCAACAAACGAATGGACCACAACTGGGACGCGCACAAAGAGTCAATGAAGCGCCCACAATGGCGCGTTTGACGGTGAGATTCATAAATGCACCGCCATTGATAGATTCGTTTGTGTCTCTCAGTTTAAAAACTATTGCTGCCTATGATACGGATTTTTGTTTATATATCAAATGAAATCTATGTTCTGGTTCCAGTAATTCTTACTGTGAGCTTTTGTTTATAACTGTACATTTTATTAATGGTTGCATTGTAAACATGTTTTCGTGTGATTAAAAAAACTTACAGAATTTTAATTGAAACGATAATAAGGTTGATGATGATGAGGATAGTGGTGAATTGCGTGGTGAAAACCGAGAAGAATCGATCATTGGTTGAGGTTATAATAACAATCGACAAACTAATGCAAACGTCAACAAGTATCCCGGCCTCACCAGCAAAGTAAAGGATTTTCATCTAGGATGTCACGTGGAGCTATCTAAATGTTTTGCTTTAATGTTATGGTTATCTTATATTTAATCTGAATATTAATGTGTTAGAGTCTATAAAATTAGACTCGTTTGTTCTCATTTTAACTGTAAATGAAAACAATCGATACGGAGACGGGGATGATGACGATGATACAGATACATAACTATATTCTATTAATCTCCTTCCAACGGGATTCTTATTATAAAACGTAGGATATAGAGATTCCATTACCAGTTGCAGTAAAATACTAGAGCAAGAAAAATCACATCGTTCGCAATGCAGATTCTCATCAGATATCTCAATTGCAAATGGGTTTCACACAGAACGAGAGTCCAAATTCAATTACTGACAGTGCGCCTTATTGCAGTGTAAATAAGGGATGTAATAGAGTGCGCAAACGTCACACTATAGCCGCTATGGAGCCATTGATAAACAGTATCTGATAGGTATCCTTTTATGAAGTTCCAACAGTTTGGTCGGGAGCTGTATAATAGACGCAGCCCGCATTCCGTCCGATGATTAACACTAGTTCAGCGGACAGTAGACTTTACAAATTCGCTCATGTATTTCAATTTATTTTTACACGTGATATTTGCCAATCGGTCTCGTATAAATTATCGAAACATTTTAATTCATTCGTGTATTTTCTGCTTTGTTGTAATGTTGTACGCTTTATTCATTACTCTTTTGAGAATGCTTTCTTCAGCTGTACATGAGCGGTATATTATTAAAGACAACATCTTTCGCTTTTGTTATATTTAAGTGAAATGAATTTGTATATAATTTTAAAATTACTATTTGCATACAGTTACGTCACTTTACGCTATAATTGCAATAACAAAAGTTATTGTTTTCAATGGTTTTACACAGAGATGAGTATTACTGCAGTGTACTGAAATAAAAAAAATATATATATTGGCCTTATAATTTTGCCGATGATCGAAACACAATTTCACCGTAACGCGTGATCCGCGGCGAGAATTCGCGTCACCGTCACACAAACACATAGCCCTCTACAGCGGCAGTCCGCTGCGTTATTCTACTAGTTGGTTATTCTATTACGTGTTAAATTTCAAGTCGGTTTATTAAAAGTTGGATGCAGGCCAACGGAGCGAAGATATTGGATATTTGAGCTCAACGCGCCTGACTAATCCGCCTCTCCAAGTTAGACTTTCAAAGTCAAAGTCAAACTCAAGTCAAAGTCAAAAATCATTTATTTATATAGGATTTGCAATCACATATACTACTTAACTTTCACTACAAACACTACTTAATCGAAGATTATTCATTCTAAAATGGGTGTGTTAACCCCAAAAGGAATCGAGCGTTGATATTTTTCATATAACAGTGATTTCAAAACAGGTGTTATAACTTGTCGAAGGATTTAAGGGTGGTCATGAAATTCCAACGGGTGGCGTGGTCATTAACTCGTACTCCGAACCATCCGCAGCAAAAGAGTAAACTAATTCAAACATATCTGGGGTTGGAGGTTGTTTGTACTAATGACCTTTGCAGCGAAAATTAAAAAGCGCCTATATGATTGTAGCGATCAGAATACCGTTTCATATCTATAAAAAAACTTCCACTTCTCCAACTCTGGCCATTATTTAAACTTTTGTTACCATTCTTTTGTTGGTTGTAAATATTTCGCATTTCTTTTTGTTCCCACTTGAACTGAACGGGCAATCGTTCCCTCTTTTTATTTCATCCACAGCTCCATCTGAGCATTTCGCTTAAACTCGCCAGAATCGAGATTTAGTTTAGTGAGTTTTGACTCGATTAATTAAAACTTGGCAGCAGCTTAATATGCTCCTTAACTGCGAATAATTGTGTAGAGTACAATTTGTTTAGCGATGCAAGTGTTAAATTTCTAAATGGGCACGTTTGTTCCATTTGCGCCCGCTCGGTACGAACTTATGTAGCCGAATGCAGCTGCGAATTTACTTTTAACTGTAAGGAAATTCTTGTTGAGAGGTAATATTTCTTGAGGTAGTTAGTTGATTCAAAACTTGGAAGCTAGTTATAATAAATTTCATTTCTGAAGTTTTATAAAAAAAAACATCAAATACAAAAACTTTATAATAAGCTCATCATAGTAGGAGCGTAAGTGGTAGTATTACTTGGGTTAAGCGAATTATTACAATGCCGGTTTCGTGCATTTAAATGATGTACACGGTATGTGTTTAGTATTAAAATATGGAACAAAGTATATCGGTGCAAGAAGGGCAGTGTAATTAACGAGTAATTTTTACACAACATCAGTTCTCACATCGTCTACAGAAGTATATAATTTCTCCAAAGAATTCTTACGCTGTTTCAGAAGTCAACAAGTTAGTCTAGCAACTGCTGGTGACTGCAAGTGGGCATCATAAATTTCGTCTCTCCTCTTTAACAAACGGTATTCCGCAAACACCGACCCCATTCTACTGGATCGTTCTTAACAAGTACGCGTAAGGACTGTCTCAAACAAAATAGAACTTCAGTTCTAACTCAACATCACCGGATGTCAAGTCTTGTATGACAGCCAACGTGGGTCTGACCTAGAACAGTTGTAGGGCAATTTCAACTTTAACACAAAGCTGTTAAGTTGACATTCGTGTGCAGAATAGGTGTGTTGATTCGTAATTTGCATGCACATCGGAAACTTGTCAGCATTGAGTTGGGACCGGATCTCGCTGGCGCCTCCTGACATAGTGCCCGCGATGTTTTACCTTTCAAATGTTACATCAAATCCTCATATACATAAAGTGCTTTGTATTTGAATGTAAGTTAAGAAACATTTAACTCTATTAACTCGTTATTAATGGTATACAGAACTCACTGAAACTGAAAAGCTCCTTCGTAAGGTTAAGCCAATTAAACCAAACCTACCAAACCCACTCGTACATAGTTTAAGACAACTTTCCTTTATTTGGCAATAAATTACAGCAACTAGTCCCTGTCTAGCGTAAAACCTAAGTTTGTTTGAAAAAACCAATAATATTAATACGAGAATTACAAATGAAGTAATAATTTAGAAGTAATATGAATATAAGTAATATGAATAATACAATGTTGGTTGTTGGTAACTGAAATCGTATTCAAATTCCGCTTTGATAAGTTTGGTTTTGACATGCATAAGGTTGGCTGACTACACACAGATCATGAGTGAACTTCTAGAAGTTTCTAAAGGTATCGAGCGGTCAATACCGCGTAAGCTTATTTGAACAAGATCTAACTTCTCAGGGAACTTTTGTGTAGTCAGGTAGTGACATGCATATGTCACAAAAAAACGGTTGTAGATATATAGGTACCTATATAGCTAATACTTTGTGATTAACGACAACGGGTCTCTGTATCAAAACAAAATTAATAATAATAAAAAATTTAGTGTATCTTATGAACCATGCCCATGGTCTGGTTCTATATGTCTTCGAATATCTGAATCCATGAACCGAATGTTTCAACAATGAAAATATATAACCGTTATTATACTGTGCGCGTACATTTCTCACCATTTAGTGGGTCCTTTATAAATTCTTTAATATATTGCTTTGGCGTTGTAGAAGATCCAAACATTGACGTCAATTTTATGCTTTATAGCGCCGTTCGAGGGGATAAAACTAAAGCACTATTCAAATTTTATGAACACCATACAGGTTATAACACAAAAATGCACGCTAGGCTTTAGGAGTAGCAACGTCTCTGTGAAAAACATTAAATTATTCATAAACTATGGAAACATTTACGAGTAGGTATTATTATTTTTTAACAATAGCACAGTTCGATGAAGAGAATGAATAAAGCTAAAATGATGCGAATGCGAGTTAATACAATGAACTTATTTTGTGATAAACTGCACAACATAACAGATAATGAATGTAGAAAAAATTTATATTTAATATTCCATTAACCCCAGCCGAAATGGCCTAGTTGAATATGTTTCGTGTCATGAATGGGTGAATGTGAATATTAAAGTATGAGATTTATATTTACAGTAACATGAAATTAATCTTCATAATATGAATATAAATATTGTTCTTATTAAAATTAAATCCCATATCATTGGAAGGTTTCATAAAACTTTCGGTGGAAAGAACACGAGAAAAAGAGCTAAACGTTTTAATTCTAAGACTATATATAATTTTACAGCGAAATCGTTGCATACGAGTAAGTTTCAAAAATTCTTAAAACATTAAATAGCATTTTCTGCCTCTGCAGTGTAATACATTAGGAGAACTGGACAGTTCGATCCGGCCTGCATGAATATTGAATATAAAAATGATACATTATGGTTTCCAGATAGATTTACGGCTGTATGTAGCAATGTGCTCCTAAGAATTACTTGTGGACGCAGTGTAGACTCTCTTAGAAACGGATGAAACGAAAACATATCTGTGCACTCTTTCATGCTTTATGGACGAATGGAGAATACAACACTAGACTGATCCAGTTAGGAACAGTTGCAACGAGAATTTGTGCCAGACTTGTCTTTCGAATATTTTTTATTCCCTTGAAAGTATTGGTAGTGGGCTGGACATATTTGTCGCAAAACCGATAACCATTGGAGTAGTATTCTCGAGTGGACACCACGTTTTGACTAAAGTAGCGCAGGACGCCCTCTGGCTATGTGGCGTGACGATATTCACGAAGTGCCTGACAGTGGTAGGATGCAAAGAGCTGAAGATGGCTCAGTGGCGTGCTATTATAGAATCCTACGTAAAGTAAAATTAGAAGATTCCCGCAACTTTATTTGAATTTGTCTGGTAAAGTTCCCCATTCATGTCCACAAGTTTTTGCAGTCGGGGCTTGAGTATAAATTGAAGCCTTTTTCGTTTCGTAATAATTAATTATTGTGGGTGTCAGATAATTCCCTTTTATTTATGAATGGAATTACATCGGCTACGGGGTGGATTGCATCGGACGAATTAATATTAACGATCTTATCCATTAATTGGGGCATTAAAACATTCGGTCGAATCAATTTCACTGCTTTGACGCCATCATTCGTTTACAGCAAGCGACAAGATAACGTTTCAGTCGTGCACAAGCGGAAGCAATTTTCGTCATTCACTCGTTGGGAATAAGCTTGTTATTCGCTTGCCCTGTTTGTGTATATAATACGATAACTTTACATAATAGTGTGTCCGGTAAATATGAATTTATTTCCGGTATAATTGCCGGTTGCTCCGCGCTTATAATATGCAATAATGACCGAATGGCCGGCGGCTATAACGCTCAACAGTTAACAGCTCTGCACCAAATATTTTGGTTCAATTTTAGTTGTCAAATTTAAATTGGCCCAAAAAAGAGTAATTTACCAAAAGTAACCTCGAGTACCTGATAGTAATGCCTTTGTAGCTTGAAATTGCGTAGCGTTTTAGTAGTTATGTTCAAAAAGTCTAGATCTCGTCACAAGTCTAAATGCATTACCTTGTAAATTACTCATCCTCATACAACATGTATACTTTCAACTCGCTCATATAACATCTTGCCGCCTATCGTACATATTGTAGGAAATTTTAAGTCATACAAAGGACAGGTCGATAGACATGTAATGGTTAACAATCCTTCTTAACATAACAACGTTATTAAGTATAATCAGGAAATCTATAGGTGCTCATTTACATTGATGACGCTGTGAATCGTTAACATGTGATCTTCAGGTCTGTTCTACCCGCCCCAGTACTACGCAATGCAAAGTGATACTCTCTATATTGTATATACCATGTACTAGGTATTTATATAAAACGTCTAACATCACGGTTGAATTTCGCCAGCTACGTTTTCGTCCTACCATGGGATTATGTGAATTATCTTATTTGCTATACATCGAGCACTAATCCAGATTCAGAAACTACTAATAATTTCAACTAGAAAATCTAAGTTAATCTAACATTCATTATACGTGATGTTCTCCTTGTTTAAACCAGTCCAATCTGACTAGTTGTAAGTTTTATATGTGTAATATTGTATGTAATGCTGTTGGTGTGTCATTAAAAAATTAAATAAATAAATAAGCTAAAAAAATCTAATAGTATCCGACCCAGGAGTCGAACAGCCACCTCTCGATTCGCAGTCGCGCTTGCAACAACCCGACCACGAACGCAGTCATCTTCGTATTATTATGTTG
>DWFO01003951.1:0-11786 GCA_018246595.1 Mimoniades nurscia nurscia
TCTGTACGCTCAGTAGTGTAAGCATGTCTGTACGCTCAGTAGTGTAAGCATGTCTGTACGCTCAGTAGTGTAAGCATTGTACGAAACTAATCCCATTGATCCGCAGGTGTATCGAACCTCATAAGTATGTATCTTTTCACCTTTTCAAAAATATTCGACCGCGATATAATGTATTTGTTATTCGTGTCACTATTGCAACTTATACTGCTGCGAAAAATGTGCAAACGCATTCAGAACGATGCTGTGATGTATTTATTTATTTATAATCATAGTCTTCAGACGTTCCAATTTGGGGCTGAATACAAGTAAAATTTTAGTCTTGTTTCAAAGATTACTTATTTAAAAACGTATAAAAAGTACTGTCCTTCGTTAAAAGTCTTATTTCCGTTGTGTATGTGGCAACAGTTCCAGTAGGTACTATCTTATCTTTGAACGTTATCTTCGTTTAATCTTATATTTCCTTTTACAAAACGAGCAACATAATACTCATAGCCAAACCCGACAACAATGTTGTCAAATATGAGTTAATCGAAGGTTCTTGATCGGATTCATGATAACGCGGTGGGCTAATAATTATTATTAATCTAACCTTCGAATAACGGGTATTAAGAACAAATAGGTTTTATTAAAAAATGAATTTCCGGCTTTTGACAACTGATTAAATTTTTTTTCTGCTCACTGACACACGAGGCGCTTGTATTCGATATTCACGAGCTGTACACTATGTAATTTTATGGAAGATAAATTAATCAACAGTACATTTAAATACAATGCCTTACTTTTCCCATGCTTTTGTATTATATCAGCTAGTACGAAATTAACACATCCCGATTGATGTTATGACGCAGACTTTTCGAATCGAGTAAACATCGGCGAACTAACAACTACTGACAGACATTTTTGCAAGAGATCCTTAATCGTGTCAAAGTTTCGAGCGCTTTACTTAAACATGTTCGAATCGAACACACTGAATGGAAAAGACTAGTCTATTCACTACGGATTTTAGATTGCAAAACTAGAAACGATTGAATTTGAAATATTTCGAACGGCATACATTTTGCTTCACTTGAGACTCGCGTTCAGACGACGATAGCCCGTTTGATCCGCGATTCGCGCCTCCGATCGCGGCTCGACCCCACACGTCACACAACCGATAGATAAGTCGATGACCGCTCGCAATCACTAGTTGAAACATCTGCTGTGTAACTCGTTTTCAAATATTCTAAGCCCATTTAGCGACTCGAATGTATTCTCTTGACGGATACGCTCGACTACCGAGGATGGCCCGTTATGGCACGAGCGATAGTAGGTTAATTAATGAATAATGGATGCTATGCAATATTTCACTGGTTCCTCCATCTGTTCCTGTCACTGTGTTAATGATTAGCGACGCGGTGGAAGCGAGAATTTGCGGTTTAGACGTATTGCCATGTCTTCTGCGAGTTGGAGAGCGACAAGCTTTTCGATCCCACCAGTATTCTACATTGCATTTAACAAATCCACATAAATCTGCAAGTGGAACGATTAACAACTTTTACGTTTGTCTCAATCGGTACGAGAATGCGCCCGACGAGCTCTTGAACGGAAATAAGCTGGTCGTACAATATAGATTTTCTCCTTTTTCTCATTACTAAGTGATTCTAGGAAAACACCGCACCGCAGCGTGCAGCGGTGTAAAATTTTATTGATTGACAGCAACAGATGACTATTGAAGGCAAGCGAAATTCATCTCTATTTCAAATATAAAAAGAGTGGGCAATATGTTATTGATTAAGGTAGGGCCTCAGGAAAAAAAAAGACCTCCGGGACGTAGCTCCTGCAGGCTTAGGTGTCATTGCGTCCATTTTATTAACGGAAAATGTACCAACAAAATGTTTTCTGCAAACAATGTTTCGCGTGTACGCCCCTATAGAATGCAATTATGCTAGAGTGGTGCGCGGTCGCACGTCGCGTTAGTGCCTGCGTCTCCGTAAACGATGCTTTAGGATTATTCGTCCCGAACCAGGCAGGTTGCGACTTACGACACCTTTCGCTACGATTGTACTAATATGGGGCGGGCCGGTGTCGTTTCTTCAATGATACCATAAAAGAGCCGTGGCGCTCACCTGCACTGTACCAGCTCGCATCGAAGCAGAGTACGATCGCATTACACGATACGACCTCGGGTAGACACGTCTTGGGGATAAAAGTGCATCGGTTTACGGGAAACGCAAAATCAACAATTTCTTAGGAGCAACATTCCTTCACAACGTTTTCTTACAATACGCGTAATATAGTATTTCATTGTATCAACTTACGTATATGATGATATAACAAAAAAATTTAAAATTGAAAGTCATAATTATAGAGTCTAAGCAAATATTTTTGAACGTTCTATGTTATTAATACTTTCACGAAACGGCTTGTACTACACACCGAGGAATTCTCTTAACAATGATCATTGGTAGAAAGCGAAATACGCAATGAGTAATGATATTGACAACGTAACATGAACAACAGTACACGAGGCAGCAGTAAACAGTTTTCGTGCAACGCACAACGTAGACTTACATAAGCACGCTATTTTCATGTGAATACAAAGAAATGAATAGGCTTACGATGGATGCAATGCATAAAACTTTGATATAGGTACCTACATACATATCCGTTTATGTTTATACCAATGTTGATGAAACGAGAAAAACGTACTCGTATTTTTCTCCGAGGTACGTCGTTACAAACGTTGTCGTCGCGAGAGTGGATAATATTTTTCCTCGGTGAACAACGGGAATGACAAATTCAGAGGCAACCCCAACCCACCCACCGACTAATCTTCTGAAAAGGTATCGAGGTTAACATTTGAAAGTGGAAGATGTCCGTGAACCGCAGACATGTAGGTACAGTAAAGGCGAAGCCTTGACCCGAATAGAAGCGGGGTGAAGTAGGTAGACGTTTATGCCCGTACATGGTCGCCTCTAACCGTGCAACGACTTGGGCTAGTAAAAGTTGAAATATTTCTTAAACAAACCGCCACGAGCGTGCCACGAATGAAATTGTATGGGTCATGACATCACGTCTAAAAGGAATCACTTAGGATCCTTTTCCAAGTAAGTAACGCCGAACGCACGTTCATTTATGAGTGAATTATCTTTCTATTTGGGTGTTTTTAATGTTAAGTTCACGGAAGTTCTTCCACTGTTTTACGAGATTTTGACCCAATAAACGTTAAAAGCTCATACCAACCTTCTCAGAAATGCTCCTAAATATTTATACACATTCCAGCATTACACAGCCCGGTGTGGTTCCCCATTACTCTACACAAAGCTAATGTTATCATCTCCGTACCGTTAGGCAGCCCGCCTTAAGTGACAGCCATTTAAATGTCGCGACATTTGAGTGTATCTAGACCGCGATACTGTGTAATTACCAGCATATAAGTAGATCAATTTCACGCCGTTTAACACGAAAAAGGATTATTTATAACAGGGGCCATATAAAGCACTTCAGGTGCGGAAAATATTATGTTATTTTCATAGCTTAATTTAATTTTTCATACATATAACATAATATTAAATTGCTAAAAGCATTGGCCGCCTATGGGCAGCAGCGTGGGTGGTGCGAGAATCTCTGCTCTGCGCTCCCCCAGCGTGAACATTACGGGCATAACCCCTGAGGGGATATCTAAGTCCAGCAGTGGATTGGAATAGGCTGATGATGATGAGTTAGAGAAAGAAACGCTACGAGATCTCTGCTATAAACTTTGATTGCTATTTATTAATCACACATCGGACGCAATCTTTCCTAGATACTACAAGATCGCTACAAAATTAATCAATACTCGGGTCTCGTTTAAAACGAGAAATTCAAAACGGCGCGCACGACTCTTGGCTGCTATTAAATTTAAATTCTATTTTAATATGAGGCATCTGGAGAGCCGTTTAAGGTTATCCGTTTTCCCTTTTGAGACGTATCTTCGTCAGTCTGCATTCCGAATGAGCCCCGCCAATTACGTGGGCTGGAGACGAACTGGAAAAATGTTTGTGCTTTTTTTCCCATCCCAACTCGACCGTTATTCGGTGACTTCGACAATCGTTAAGAACCAGCTCGTCTCATTGCCTTATAAAGAATGCCGTGTTCCAATTTTCTAGCCACAACGCGCGCACATTTCCACTTTTTTCATTCGACCCTTTAGCCTATATGACGTATTGGTGTCAATGCAACAATAAAATTTTACGTACATTTTTCTTTTATTCATGTGTCTCAGATCGAGTTTGTTAAACAGTCGTGAGAATCGTCGTCGACGCCGACGTCGTCGGGTTTACCGATAGCCGACCTCTTAACCAATATTTGCAAACATTAAATCTTCAGCCGAAACCAATGAGCGTCGAAAGGCTGCTTTTTGTCCCTTTATGCAACCACGAACGAATAAATTGGTATTATGATTTTCGCGTGACAATTCCACGACACCATAGTAAAAAGTCGACGTTAGTTTCGCCGAATTCGTGGCGGAGCCAAGGCTGTTCACGGATTAAAGACACACCGTGTCTCCGAATGGGATCAAAAAGTGAAACCAAATCGAAAACGAATTAGATCGATTAGTCGGACACGAATAGGTCAGTGGGGCCGATCGGCGGCGTGGGTATTTGGTCGCTTTACTTTTCGACCGCACGACATGAATAATTAACGCAACGCGAACTTTCGGTGAAGCGGGCGCATTGTTCGGCAGCTGCCGATGACCCGATGACACCGATAAACATCCTCGTCCGCATTGTGCACCGGCGGCTATTCGCATTCGGTCTGTTCCTTCAGCCGGTTCTATCGTTTCGATAATATTATATTTTATTCAGCACATAGCGCGAGAGGAGCGGAACATGTGGCCGTCGTTCGGCACGACCTAGATTATGTCGGCAATACATTAACTCGAGCCAAGGTTACGAAAACGAGGCACCTATATACATGTGTAATGTAACGTAAACGGTTGATGGTAACTAATAATAAACATGTAACAATGAGTGTATGCAGTCCGGGCCGTGATGTGTGCGAGCGCGTCATAGCCGCTGCCCTGCCACTCGTAAAACTAATTTCGGTGTGCGTAATTGTACAGTCGACTGCAACCGCGAATTAAGACACAGCGGCTAATAATGAATGGTCTTAAAACGTAATTACAAACAAATGAAATGCGATTTCAACGGGTTCAACCCGACTTATTTCGTAACACTGTTTCTAATAGCAAAACTACTTATTGTGAATGGGATGGGAAGTTGTAACGAAATTTGTCCTAGTTCATCTGTGTGAATAAATAACTAATACACAACATACACACATGAGTTTATGACCGTTGAAATTATGTATTCCTGTTCCGTCTTTTACGTAATAATTACATCACTGTACAAAATGGAAATAGTGCCATAAGTTAAAGTGTAACACATGTCGCCTATTCTTTCATACCGGTCACCTCGTACAAGACGGCTCTTTGAACATGATCACGACCCTATTCTTATATGCTAAGTTTCAATGTTAGTGCGGATCAAGCTGAGGCATCAGCGATGCACTGGCGGCAGGCCAACAGTCACCCAACTCAATGAGTGACGATTCGCAACGATGAAAATAGTAAAAAAACCACTCAGAGGGGGTAGACGGTCACGTACTTTCTATTTCGGGGAGGTCGAATATCGTGAAGTGGTCCCTGCCTGAGTCAGAACCGACTCGCGCCGTCGCCACTCGACTCGGAGCCCATTGAGCTAGAGGAAACGCGTGCCTGTTTACGATAATGGGCGTAGTTACTTTGAGAAACATTTCAATACTAATGTTAGACTGATGTAATAGGCTACGATAACTACATATAATTATAATTATATGCAAATATTTTAAAGAACTTAACAAAATACGAAAGCACAACGCTCACCTTATTGCATTATTCCATCGTTTCACATTTTATTACCGATACATGCAAATTTTATAATTCATTATGGATGACAAAATAATGATAGACAATTTTCATCATTATTCAATATCAGCAGCATTAACGTACATATATATGATAACTGGGATTGCAATAAATTGCAAAAACAATTTTGAAAACGAACGTTTAGGAAGGTTTCGTTTTATTTTTGCTACATAATATGATACCGTAACACATGTACCTGGTGTGGTAAGGAGCGGTGGGGCAGAGCTGTGAAGATATGAAGGTACGCGAGTGTATGAAACGTGAATAGCGAGCCGAGGGGCCGGCGCGAGGCACGTCCGCGACCCGCGCTCTGGTGCGCTTATCAGATCAGGAACCGCGCGATCTGATGGACAATTATCTCTTTATTCCCATTGACAGTATGCGATGAGTAGATTGTGAACAGCAAGGTGGCTCTGTGCCGGTATATGTATAGTATGTGTAATATGTTGAACGTGACAGTTGCAAACATACAATTGTTTTTTTTTATTAAATATACATCAATAAGAAATGACAAAATTAGGAAATACACATAAAAAACTATCTAGTCAATTACTTAGAAATGTGAAAAGGGTTGTAGCTGTGAACTGAGTAAAAGTTTGTATGCATATTGTCGCAGAAAAACGAAAGGGTTGAAATAAAAAAAATTGGCAATAAGAATTTTGTAAAATAAAAATGTATTATCAAAATAATGGAGCCCACATGTTCACACTAGCATTCCGTGTGCCCTGGTCGTCATATGTGTGATAGATCTGAGTACATCGAATAGACAACAAGGCAAACAAACAGATCTAGTTTTGACAATTAAATTCACAATTTAATATCTGCTAGGCCAGAATTAAACCGAGAAACTGTGCGAAGACCAGTGTTACAGCCAAAATCGCAAGCAATAGGGTCGTGAACATTTTAAGAAAAAACTATAGTAAAAATATAAACACTCAATACCTATCTCGCAGTAAAGCAGGGATGTTACCTTACTCGTTAAAGCACAGCTTGTAATATTCGTTACGTTAAGCGTACTCAACGAGATTTATGTCCCGCATAGATATGTACCTATACGATATATCTCCTATGCCGTTACAGGCATGTTCCGACAAATTACAATACATTCTGTAATAATTCTCGGCGTCGCTAAATGGGCAAGCAATGCGCCTCGCTGCAGTTATACTCGACGTTTATAGCGGTCCAATATCGGTGACAATCCAATTATAGTAGCCGCATACAAATCGATCGTTCATTGATCGCAGTAAAAGTGTTAATCAGCACCAAATAAGCTTAAACGGGACCGAAGTCGATCGCAATGAGACTGTCGCGCGGCGTCCGTCACGAACGCCAATAAATTTAAAAAGTTTCCTCAGCCGAGAGCGAGGTTGCACCCCGTGCACACGAGATTTATTCATCAACGAAACACCCCGTTCATTCAATAAGGTTTTTGTAATAATAACAATAGCGAAACTTTCATACCGCACCTGTCACCAACAGGAATTAAAGTTCTTAAGCTGAAAGCGCGATTATAGACGGGTTAGCGGACGGATAGTGACGTAAACCAATTATTTATTTCCAAATGTTTCCGAAACTATTTCTGTAATATTAATAATACATTAATATACTGCCTCGTTGGACGTGTGGTTGTAAGCGCGACTGCTAATCAAAAGGTCTAGGTTGCGATTCCCGTGTCGGGTGCTATCTGATTTTTTTACTTACAATTTGTAGTAGTCTTAGAATTTTTCGGAATGTAGATTTGTGCCGGCATATACGGAAATAAGTTTACTCCCTATATCATAGGTGTGAGAATTTAAAAAAACATTGCCGTATAGATACAATATGTATATGGCATCTCATTTCATACATCTTATTAATTCTATCCTGTGCTATCATTATTAGTATCGGATGATACCGGATATCAACGTGCGTCGTAATTCAGATTACAGTTATAATAAGCGCAGTAATAAGAGTACATATTAAGAATGAGTAGGTAATAAGCATTAAATGAAAGACGACCCGTACATTTGTACCGTACATAACACTCACATACTCGTACATGTTCAAATGAACGCACCAAGAATTTATATGAAATAAGTGGCAAGAATTACCTATCCTACGTAGGCCATATATAAAATATGGAAAATATAAAACTATAGTATTCTTAATACACAAATATATACAAAGTATCTGTTATTATCTAACTTTGACTAATGAAGATAATACAAGTTGAATGGTAACCGTCCAAGTATATCGTTTTATAAAACATGAAGCAAAATTATTTGACAAACTTGCATAACTTACATACAGTTATAATTAGAATACTTCACGATATTTTTTAACATTCATAAATATCTTCCATTCTTCCACCGTCTCCTTCCACTCTTGGATAAGGATCTCTAATCACATTAAGATTTAAAGCCACAGTCTGCCACGCTGTTTCACTGCGGATTGGCAAAAATATCAAACGCCATTGTAATTAACATTGGAATGTTGTATTTAATTCACAGAATGTATTCGAAGCAAATAACACTAGCTCGTAATCAATACACAAATTACATTGAAATATTTACATTTCAAACGGCGACACACATTCGAATGGTTTGAGTACGGCGAACATTTTAAAACATTTTAAAGCGCTCTTTAAATTTATCGTTCGTTATCAAACAGTGGAGGCACTTAAGCGTAGTGGAACTCGATGGCAAATATTTATCTCTACCACGGGTAATGTATTGAAATCGCTTAAACTACTTTTTTAAAAGAACGCACGCGCGCACGTTCGCCAGATAACTGTAGTAGTAGTGTTTGTGTGTAAAAATTGCAATAAAATATTTAAAACCGTCCTTGGCGGATGTAGTTTTTTGTTCGAATCTTTATCATCAGAGTACAACCACACAACGCCCATTTCTGTCGCTACATAGCAACCCTCGTATGACTTTATTACGAGTACGTTAAGTATTATGTATTAGTTGTCAATAGTAAATACGCATTAATAACTGGCAGGTCTAACTTTGAATGATATAAAGCAAACATATATATGTAGATACATACGTACATTATGTGTATGAGCTGTTCCGAATTGCATCACACGCAGTGACCTGCTTAATACTTGTATAACGTAAAAAGAATGATTATTATACAATTGTTACTTCGTTAATTCTGATTATTATACAAATAATACCGATGTATGTATGATTTTTGAACAGTGCGACGTCTGACGTATTGAAGTTGACCAGCGCGGGTGAATGTAGCCTTTCTCCAAGGAAAAGTTTGCCATAGCGCGATCTGCCAGGTTCGGGCTTAGTAGCCTCTTACGAGACCCTACATTCCGGCACGGGGCGTAAAATGGATTCTTGCTTCGCCCCGACACGGAACGCAAAGTGATGATACAAGTTTAGGACTCGTTTAGCTAAACAGGACATACCTACATAAGTATCTTCTGTATATTATAATTTTTACCAATATACCTACCATATATGTACATATATATCAAGCATGAGTTACGATACTGAAACCTCGAAATGCAGTAACTCATATGGTATTAATGTAACTGTTGGTGACTTGAATCGGTATCGAATTTAAGTAAACAAAGAAAAAATATTTTGATTTAGAATTTTTGTTCTTTCAATTCTAATATTAATTGAGAACACCTCAGTAGAAATTCGTCTAAAGAATTAGATTTTACTGTTGCATTAAATTAAAATAAATATAACAGTTTAAAGAATTAATTCATTTCCGCTTTCGCATCTGTATTAAATTTGTAAGTGTTTTTATTTTACATCTTCCTATTTTGTGTGTTTACTATTTTCATATCTTAAAACTGTGTTTGTAGGTAGTGCTTTTTTATGTGTATCTTTCGTTAAAAAATATATGCGAATCTAAACATACTGTTCAAATACGAAATTTCACATCAACACTTTGTCAAGCAAGAAAGAAAAAATTAACTAAATAAGAACAGTTTTTTTTTGTTTGGAAATTACAAATCAGTTCAGATTCTTAAGTATAGATAACTAAATTTTAAAGCATTTGTTAAAGACGGAATATATTTGGCCAATAGAACTAATCGATCAAAACATACTACGTCTCTCGGTTTTCGTGCTATTATAAATTACATATAGTTACAAGCAACATGGATAATTCTAAATCAATTGAAAAATTTTAATACAACCCTCAAAAAATGTCGGACTGTGTTAAGAACTGTGTGTATAAAACATAAACACGATGATGCAACAAGATGGTCAACTGTCAGAGTTGTAGAGTTTAAATGTAGAGTCATGAATGAACGGTAAATTATTCTTAATTGCTTCTTACTGCTACTACTCTTAGTCATGTATGTTAAACAATGTAGAATACTTAACAGTTTATGCGTATTATTACATATTTTATAGCTTAATTCGATGCTAAAATTAACAATGCAATTTTTCAACGTACGAAATGCGTGCAATTCGACGAAGCACGCGCATCACTGTAAATGCTAGTTAATCGTTTTCAATTTCCACATGTAGAACACTCCGCGAAAACACAACGCAATTATACGGCTAGTTATTTGGAACAGAAAATATAGCTGGAATAGTAACAAAAAAAATGACGTGTTTGTTGCTCAAGCGGTTAGGTAGATTGTGCGCATTCAGCTGTACAAAATTGTTTCTGAAATGTTATGAAAACCTGCCAAAGCAACGGTCAGTTCGAAGAAAATCAGCACACTCGGGGCAAAAAGTGCTCGAGCAATACCGTCCCAAGTATCTACCGACGCAATTAACCACCTACTTTATTGAAATCCGACGCGGTGTATTCGTCATAACTCCCGATAACACAACTGCGACGATCGTACACATTGAATAGTCTGCATTATTATTATTAATCCGCGAATGTGCCGGTTCTGATAACAGCTCTATTGTAGTTGATAACGCAGCGTCGTAATGTACGAGTTGGTGCCAATCGTACAAAAATATGAAAAACCATTTTTACGAGCGCGATATTCAAAATTCACTCACCTCAGTAACTGCGGTATTCGCTTTCATCCAAATGTAGATGTAGTCGCCTTGGCTGTCGCCGAAATTCGCATTGGAACCTCAGTTAGATCTGGAGGGATTATTATTTCCAGACGCACAGTAATATTTGTACGGAACAGCACATACAAAAAAAAAACTAAAGCACACACTCGTTTTCGTCAAACGAGTTCAAGTTTTTCGAATTCGCATGTAAACACAAAACGATGGAACCAATAAGTTGGTCTTTCACATCACGTCAAATACTATACGGTATTTGTCACAGGTGCGCGAGCGTCGTAAGTGAATGCGGCGTCCAATGCCGGCGACACGTGCGCTCTCGACAGAAGACCGCGAATAACAGTCGATAAAGAGCGTAGGAGCGATACAAGCCCCCTCTACAACGACCGCTGCACGCTCGCGGCACAGCGAGACTGACGGACGGGCGAGCGCGCGGCGTCCAGCGACCGGCGCATCTTCTCAACCCCTCGTGCCCAGCCCCGCAGCCTGCTTACACTCATCCAGATTGTAGCCCTATCCCGAACAAAAAACAGAAAAAAACCAGCTGAATTTTTAATACCATCAGCTCATGTTTTAGTCAAGGAATCTGACCGCTTTTTCATTTGCTCAAATAATTATTCATACCTTTTACGGAACTCGGAATTAACGTACTCGCGTGAGTGGTAACCGCTACAGCTTCCGAACGATTAGTCGTTCCATGAGAAACATGGAAATAATAAAGTGTAATTGAATCCTTTCAATGAATTAGTACAGCACAGATAAGAAAAATATGTAAAATATTTATTAATAATAAGTGTCGCGTGCTTGTATCCAATATAGTCTAGAAAACGTCCAATGAACGTAATAATAAATTTCAAAGTGGTCCGACTATT
>DWFO01003952.1:0-11784 GCA_018246595.1 Mimoniades nurscia nurscia
CTTCCACGAGTGAAACCGTATTGGTTAGTGTGCAGCAATTTATTATTATTGAAATATTTAAGCAGCTGTCCCAAAATTAGCTTTTCAAAAATTTTACTAAACGTAGGCAGTACTGAAATTGGTCTGAAGTTTGTGGGGTTTTGTGTACTACCTGACTTAAACAAAGGAGTAACTTTACTAAACTTCAGCAAGTTAGGAAACACGCCACAGTCAATACATTTATTAAATATTAAAACTAAATTTGGAATTAAAATGTCAATAAAAGAATTCATAATACTAACCGAAACACCCCAAAGGTCTATATAAGAAGCATCTTTAAAACGTATGAAATATTAAGTTTAACGTCAACATTAAGTTTTTCTATATTAGAGTCGTGTATCCTGTTTCACACAAAGATAATACACATAATAATAAGCATATTATTCACATTTGAATAGATTTGAAACAATAATTACGCCGTACAACAACGTAACAATAGTTACACCCCATTGCCCAAATTTAGTTAAAAGGTTCTTCAAATTTAGTTTATTAGTAATACTACATACTTACTGACCTTACCAGAACTTGACTGTAACAGAATACCATTTATAATTAAGCCAGCTCCATGTCTGGTACCTACGTGTTTTTCATTCATTTGTTCAAACAGAAATTATTTTTAATTGCACATCTCACAAAGGATAAGAAGCGTTATGAAAATATCGATTCGTATTATTTAAAGTGAAGGCCCTAATCGATATACGCAACAAATAATAGCCCGAAGAAAAACATATTAGCCCTCGTGACGTCGTGACAATTTCGTAGGGGCCGTCTAACACCCTACAGCTCTGATCACGGAAGCGGTAGAAGTGCATCGGGATTATGCAGCAATCTGCCACCAGGGGGCGCCCCCTCGAATATCGTGTTGCCAGATTAATTGGCGTTTGGCCCGGACCTCGGGGTGTAGGCCCCAATAATATCTCGAGAAATTAGAGACCGTTGTAATGCAAAATTACATCGCCAACAGCATGAAGGAGGTGACGAGCTGCGGTGTGATTAGGCTGTAGTGGTAGAAGCGTTTTGAGAATTACATTGATGACTGCTTCGTTTTGTTTAGGTACCTATAGGAAATTACCATGTGAACAATGTTAATAGGTACTATTTCTGTAACTTAATAAATTTTTAAATATTCTTCTTAATAGTTGCTAAACAATTACTCGCGACATCGTTTGCGTTTAAATAACCAAAGTTTTTCCCAATCAAGTGATCGGTTCAATGAAAGTCGAATCAAAACCGTTTCAGCCTTCTAATTTCTTTCATTTACGTAGGTATATTATAAATTCGTTGAAAGTAGGTATTCAAGTTTCAAAATGTCGTTATCCCTATAATCAGCTAGCAATAAAGCCTGAAATAAAATGAAAACAATTTGAAAGCTTATTGGATACGCTCGTAATAAATGTGATAGTGACATCACAAGAATTATTCTACCCAATGAACACCTACAGCAACCTGACGCAAGATACGGAGCCAATGACCCCGCCGTGGGGGGATCTTTCTCAGAACTTTGATTAGCACCTAAACTTATATGAGCGAAGCAAATATTTAGATCGTAATTTAACGCATACGGTTACATAAGCGTTCGAACGAAAATTACACACTAAATTCTACAAACTGAATATTGAATGGTGGATTAATTGTTTGCGGCTCGTGATTCCCTTATTCGCGTCACTACAAAGGGCGCGATATATTCGTGTCATGTGTTGACTCCCACCATTCAATGCCGCGTCATTAAGTATACGTAAAACATTTTTGTAACATAATATCTAGGACAAACACTAAAGTACACAACAACGCAAACAATTAACTTTGTCCTCATGCGTAGAATCTTAGAACGATGTTCACATTTCAGTCAATTTTTGCCTTAGCATATGTAATCTGCATAAGCTAAAATCTCCTACCATGGGCCACACGGAGTGTACCTACGTTGACTAACCCCATACAATATAATTAAACGACAAACACACACATAACAATATATGTAATTATAACATTGACACAACAAGTCCACAAATAACACTACGACAAAACTATCGGTAGTATTTATGTAGACAATACAAGATCAAACACACGGATATTACTATATCGGGTGCACAATACTAGAGCCTACAAGGAGGGATCAGTAGAATGAACAGTCGGGATGCCACACTAAATTCCGGCTGTCCGAATACGTGGCATACAATTGGACAATACCACCTCGCCTGATAGATGGGCATCGATAAATTGTTGACTCAGCTACCTACCTCCGAGACGAGACCCTCGGCCCGCGGATGCCTTCACGGCTAACCGATCGTTTATAATTTAAAACGTAAACCGACATATTTTTATTGGTGTGTGTGTGGGTTGAAGGTGATATTCGTGATATGTGTGAGCTTTACTAAATTATTACATTTTTTATTTTGTTTGGTTTTACAATCTTTTTTTTGTTGCTTTAATCTCGCCTACGATGCAGTCTATTTTCACCATGCTTTCGAGTACTTCAAAATGTTAACTGTTCATTAATGTCACAGAGCTGCAAACAAATAAGCTGACAACTAGCTAAAAAGAACTTTTATGATTACACTGACACTTCAACATATCAATTAAAGTGTGCATCATACACATCGTACCTTACGGGTAATGAGTAGGTACTTTTGAATCTCTGCATACCTACTAGTGGCAAATAAACAATTTATAAAAATATGCACAAACAATTGGATAAAACAATTTCAATGGATATTTAGTTTTTACCAATGTCTGGGGGGCCGTTACTCTTTTCCACAACAATAGCGTCCCAATGACAGAGCGGTCGGGCGGCGCGCGAGACGAATTCCGATTGCAGTAATTATCTCACACAAGCTTGCATTTGGTTATCGACGCATCCATCTGTACAGGCTTTATAGCGAAAAGTTATTGAACGCCTTATTATTATTATTAATGTGAACAATATTAATATGTACAATGTGTTATTGTCTGCCTCTTTGTTCGAGTGGTTGCGAGTGCGACTGTTGATCGAGAGGTCCTAAGTTCACATACCAGGTCGGGTACTGTTGGATTTTTCTAAGTTAGCATTTATAGGTAAAATATGGTGTATGGCAATAGGCTAACCTCCTAATCCATAGTACGACGTAAACGTAATTGATGAAACGTGTAATACACTCCCCTGTCTACCTCTTCTGAAACTACACTCGTATATACACGTCCAAGAATAGCTGTAAACATTTGTGTGTAGGGGGTATTTACATATAAAAGTGTATAACAAAGATTCTTTCTTCCTTACGTTTGTTTGTAAGTTGTAGTTGTAGTGTGTCTGTAAAACATATATGAAAAAATATGTACATATAATACATGAAGAAATCGTGAATTATAATTATGTAACATGATGTACATGGATAATTATAATTCATATTTTCTACAAAAGCACTTTATCTACATAAAAAACTATTTAACTAACTTAGAGTTAGTGTTAGTAGTTTTTTAACAGCATTTAAAAGCATATTACTTAGAAAATAAATACAGTTAAGACGTATTGAACATTGTATTAATGAACACAAACAAATGCATAGCTATTTATACAATCAAACACATGGCCGTATTTAGTGACAAATACAATCCATGGATACACAAGGTGAGTCCCCGACAGCACTCGCTGTGCCCGTAAATACTGTTCCAAAGCTGTTCCCTTAAAATCCAACGGAAATGGGCAAACGTTCGTCGGTAAGAACAAATGCGTTGCACACAGCCTATGTTAGATATATTATACGTAGTTACCAAATAGAATTATAACCAGACAGTTCAATCGTACGGATGATTAACTTGGGGCATGTCCTTGCCCGACCTTTGCGTATCGGGCAAAAAATGGGAATTGTATAAATATAAAAATATATGTATAGTGAGCTTGCAATTTGCAATGCGCTTCAGTGTTTTGATGACGTCAGACGCGTGATACCGCCCGCGGCGATTATTCGCTTGAATAATCATTTTAATTAGGGTTTCGTACTAAAAAGGTAATAATACGAACGTTTCGATAACTTGTCTTAATCAAGATAAGGCGTGCGTTTTTGTACGACAGCAGGGCAATCGCCGTACAAAAAGCCGATTAGATTTGTTTTAACATAACAATGTCCACAAAGCCTCTTGAAGAGCTATGTATGCAGTAGCCCTAATATGGAAAGTAATATAGTATAATGCATATAAAATGATTCAAGATATAAAACTTCATGTTAGTTTTAAATTACTATTATTTACAATATGTAGGTACCTATATGTATATTTAGATATTACCCACGCGCACAAATATAGCAATGATATAATCTGTTCTATGTACTATTATGGTCTCAATGGCAAGTTCCGAAAAATCTAACGCATTTGCATTAGAAAAAAAATTAAACAACCATAGAGGTAACATATAAAACTTACGGAGGGAACCCACTCTATAATCTGACGACAGCCATTTTGAATATTTTATTCACAAATGCAACACAATAGGTCGATTCAAAATCAGCCAGCCGTTCACTAATTACACTTCTACACAATCTGCATCTAAGTTCATAGCTCGCAGCGGTTTGCCAAATGCTAAACTTAGTACCTATAAAATATTAATCACATAACAAGAAATATCTGACTATCATGTTTGAAATATAAAAAAAAAGGTTTGAAATATATACTACTGAAGTATTGATGTATCACCATCATTATCATTTATGAGCACATAGCAATTACGGGCGAGATAGGGTAGTACCTATATTGAGTTGAGAAATAGCAAACGCGTTTCATCTGAAGAGAGTAACCAGGCGTTTCGATACCCAGGTTTATATATGTTTTTGAGTGAAAATAAATCAGAGTCCAGTTGATATTAGCGTTCATTAATAAATGTGACAACTTTTCAGTTACAAAACCCTCATCAGCACAACGAACCCACGGCGACAGTGCAACTTCTCCTCAACAGACACTGCATGTAGTGATAGTTTTTAAGAAAAAAGAGTTGAAAAACTGATGTATTTCAAATTGTACCACATCCAAAGAATTTTGTTAGATTTAATGTAAATTACGTAAAACGTTAAAATAAAAAAATATCCTCATAATAAATACGCAACAAAAGTGCATTCAACTCATTACTCACCGTGTATTACGACGTAGAATGAATAATAACAGGTGTAACTGCACTTTCAATTGCGCATTATAATTGAATGCAATAAACATTGCATTAAATCCGGATACATTTTAAATAAAATAAAAATAAAAATGATATGAATCGCTTATAAAGTTGCCAAAGAAATGTAAAAAAAGATAATATTTAACACAACAGGTGAGGCCTGGGGGGTAATTTAATTAAATGGTTGATGATATAAATTATTCATGTTAAAAATTAATTTAATAATAAACCAAGGGACATTACCAAAGGAATGGTTTAAAAAAATCGATCGCAAAATAGAGAAAGCGAAGAAGGACAGGCAAGGCACGTACGCGCGCAATTTATGTAAAACAGGACGCTATAGGTTACACATGATAATAATTGGAATTTATTAGTGGCGAATGGGCACTCGTCTCGTAAACTATGCTCGATACGAATGTCAAAGGTGATGAGGCGAGGCGGCAGGTGCGCCGGCACAGCTGCAACACGCCGCTCCGATACACTGCGAGGCGGTCTCCGATTGTACACCACTGCGCTTACAATGTACGAAAAGATCTCGCTCGCTGAACACGATTTGAAAGAGTACTAAGATGTTAATACGCGATAAACAGCAACTGGAAAAAATTTTTTGTACCGGTGATGTCGACGAACGCGGATAATATTTTTTAGTGTCGTTGCAATTTAAGTTTCCATATAGAATGCTATTGAACAAACTGTAAGTAGGTTCCATTAAAGATAAATTAGATTCATTCATTTTTGACTGCCTGCTTGGTCGTATTGGTTGCAAGGGCGACTGCCAATCGGGAGGTCCTGGGTTCAAATCCCGGTTCGGCGGACACTGTTAGATTTTTCTAATTTAGATTTTCTAGTACTGACTCAGAGTCTGGATGAGTGCCCGGGGTATGTGGCTATTCCATAGTGGGACGTAAAAGTAACTGGTGAAACGTGGGAGTGTTCTACACTCTTCTGCCTACCTCTTCGGGGATAACAGGGGTGATGTTAGGCAGATAGTAAAGTGATACCTACATATATTATGCTCGTACATATTTTATTCACGTAAAATATTCCATAAAAGCAGAGGCACCGGTAGAGCTAGAGGAAACATATTTGAAGCTTTATCTTTATTATTAGTATTTTGTAACGAATAGCATGAAGTTAAATTAATTAAATTAAAAGGACAAACCCTTTCTGAGCTTCTCGCCGAACTCTCTGTATTTAGGGAGCCATCACAGTACAATAAGAAAAAATGTACAATTGACTATTTGCTTGCGCCCCCGTAGGCCCCTATCAAAATAAAGGAATAACTGTTGGACATTTGCACACGGTGTGTGGTGTGTCCCATAGAGTACGTAAGTACATGCGTATTCATTCACACATCGCACGTGTGAAGATGAAATTTGCGTGAGCGTGTGAATGGATGGTGCTCGCTACTTCGTTTAATACATCGCTAATGTGGATCCTTTTCTACACTTGTGTAAAATTAGATTCTACTGTTTCATTGTTGTTTTTATTTTCTATAAGCATTATTGATCAATGTTTCTATACTATAAATTCCTTTAGATATACTTTAGCACTGAAACCGTTTAAATTTCAACTCCCCACCCCGATCGTCGGCTGTTCTAGGCCTGGCACGCACCACAGACTACATAGAAATTTAAATAAACTTTTTATAATGATGAAAGAAAACAATGTGAAAAAACTTGCACTCCTTTTACTTAATACAACTTGGTTACTTGCATTAGCTACCGCGGTAAACTGAGACGTAACCGTTATTTTTCTAAAAGATGGTCAGTGTCCAACAGTGGACATTTAAACGGATTGACATTGATGGCGGTGATGTGACTCTTTGAAGGGATATAGCTGTAATATTTCCTTATAATTTTCAAAATTACAGTATTTTTTCCATGCGCTCGTAATTCAAACTCATATCGTATCGCCCAAAATCCCATAACGGACTCAGTGGAGAAACAAGTCCCTTTTAATCATTCGCTACTCGTGTCCAATCCAATGTCCAAAGCCAAGCCACAGCAACTTAGTGTTTCACTATCATCACCATCGTCATCAGCCTATTTCCGTCCACTGCTAGACATAGGCCTCTCCAATTAAAGTGTTTAACAAAATGTTAAAAAATCTAAAGCTATTTCTTTTAATTGTAAACAAGCTTTCACGCGCCCAGCTTAACTGGGACTCATCGCGTTAGTTAAGTTACTTATGTTTGGGTTGAGGCTACGTTTAAGCGTCGGTACACGAAGTTGGCTATTACGAGGATGTATGTGTGTGTATGTATGTAGGTATGTAACGAACATTTCAGTCGACTAAAATCCCGTGCGAGAAGCCGATAATTGCATTAACTGAACCAGTTCCACCCGTTTGCACTTTACACGTATCTATTGCCACTAACTTACATACAGCTTACCGTGTACAGAACAGCGTTGGTCAGTACAAACACTTAATGAGCTACACCTTCGAATAAACACATGTACTTACATTCTGTAAATCAAAACACAAGTCTCATGTACTTTTCAATCTATTAAACGAATTACTTTCGAGGATTTATAAAGAAAAAGAAATAGGAATAGGTAAGATGTTAATCAAATGAAACATACCTATACAAATGTTCCTAAGGACCTGTGTACGGAACTCAACTTATATTATTCTCGATAGTCGGAATTAATTTCTGACTTATCCGAGGTCCTTATTCAGGAGCCCCGACGGTCATAAGAGTTTTCGATGGGCGAGTGCGGAGCGCGATTACGCCGGCGATGAATAAGACGCTACACAATGTCCGGAAATGTTTGTCCGAAACGTGGTCAGATGGAGGCTAGACAGATAATCGTATGAATTGAACTTTGAACAGCACGACAGAACCGGTCAGCTCTTTCGCCCTCTGCGCTGACTCCATGCTAGCGACGTACCTACGTAACTGTAGCTATACCCGAGAAGGATCAACGTGTGAAGGTATCTGAACATGCAGAAATCAACTTGGCACTTGCGAGAAACGCATTTCCCCTCCCACTATATTACTCCACCTAGTAATCCCTTCCGTAGTCGACTTCGATGCCTCAGTAGTGAATCTGTATTGCGTCATCATAGTTACCTTGTTAATTTCAGCGAGTTATACATAAGCATCGATCGTCATCACGACTCGCACAGATTGACGTGAACACATTCATAATGAGCAATAGTTTTATGGCTAACGGATCGTTTTACGACGTAAGATGCGTGTAGGTAAATGACTGTTTCTTGCTAAAGCTATAAAAGCGGTGGCAATATAAATCCAAACGTTTTATGCGCGTATCTTTGCCGTTGAAGATGTTGTGGATTTATTATTGAATTCGTGAACTCCTCATTAGAATGCATTAGATGTTATGTAATGGTTTTAATATAATTAGTTTTTACATATATTCTTTTTATTAAGAAAGCAATAAATGAGTCGTTAGTTACGATCAGCTGCTGCCGCTCATAGATATTTTCAACGCACCTCGAATTGGGCTATAGGATTAGAACTATGTAGTAATAGAATATATATGATTTTCAGCTAGTGAATTGTAATTTATAACAGAATTGTTAGTGCCGTCATATCTACAGCGAGTAGGTACCCCGTACTACTCAAAATTAGTCATAGACCTTTTGCTACTCTAGAAGACAGAGAAAGTAACTTTAAAGTTCACTTTAGTGCACTCGTGCACCCACCAGCTTTCAGACTGAAACACAAATAGTTTTCATAACACTAGCTTCACGGCACGTGGATGTAGCCGGTGGCTGCGTGCCCGCGCGCACCCTGTACATGTGCTACGATAAGTTCAAAACTATAAAGTATAATCTGTATTTATTAATAAACGATATTAGTTAAGATACATTTTTAATTTAAACTTTCGCGGTGCTGTTCCAATTCGGCCATGACACAAAATTATCAAGTTTTATATAAAAATAACGAGTGGGTAAAAAACTATTAGTTATACAGTTCAAGAAGTTATTATAAATTATTCATTACATTAAAACTTGTACAATTCTGGGAACATATTAAGGCTGAGTGAAATAATTTAATCATCAAGTACAAACCATCAAAGCAAAAAATATTTCACTGTTTTTAAAGTGTTGTAAATAATAATTTGTTAAATTATGTGCTTCTTTGATGTAATAAATTGATAGTTTTAATAAACGTTTATACCGTGAAGCCGGAACGAATTGACAATAATAACAACATTGATGAATGAAATAATGAATGATTGAATGAATGACAATACAGCGAATAGACAAAAGCGCAAGGTCTGTGCTACCTAGAACAAAGTTATTAAAAAGCAGCTGCCAAGTTCATCAATGAACCATAAAGATTAAAGTGGTTAACATTTTTCAGGTAGGTACTAGGTAACATTTGCAGCAGCAGAAAAAAGGAGAAACGATCAGAATTTTTAAATTTTGACCTGAGGTTTATGAAATGTGTGGTTCTTTGCATCACAAACCGACGCAGTGGATATTGAAAATATCAAAAACCATGTAAATTGAATATATACCTCGCGTTCTGCTGACCATTAATATTGTATGCTAATGTTACGTTACATACATAAGTCTGTACAATGTTGAAGGGCACCAACTTCACTGCTGGGACCGATGAAAATGTATTAATTTTTGATTAACACTGAAGGCACCAACTGTTCATTTAATTGAATTAAAATTATTACAACTGGCAACACTGTTGTTAATGCTCTACCATTAACTCGCATAGTATGGTAGTATAATTAAGTCTAGGTATGTCTCAGACCGTTAATATCAATATTCTATTGCGGTTATTAATTATAATTGTATTTAAAATACCTATATGTAATAAATACTATAACATCGTCTTATATTTAAAACCCTTATAGATACAACTATAACTTTTTATACATAAATTCATAGGATTTTGTCGTGGGATTGGGAGTGTATTACGCTCCTCTGCCGACCTCCTCGAGAATTACTGGCGTGAATATCACGCCAGTAATTCGCCAGTAATTACAATCAAGACAAATACCTAACGTAACGTAATAACGTTACGTTAGGTATTTGTCTTGATTGTAATTTTCTAATCGTGGTTCAATTCCAATCCGGGGACCATTGTTTATATGATGATCTCGGTTCTCTGTAATGTTGGTGGAAGTTAAATTATTTTTATATTGGGACAGGGTGTAGACATATTTTGCAATCGTTACTTATACTGTCTAGTTACCGTAGTACGGACCGTAGATGGTTTCGAATAAGATATTATTGCAACTGTGTTATCGTGTGTGTTCTCATTAGTTATATTGTTATGGATCTGAGCTACAACAAACGCACTGCACCGGACAGCGATCAAGGTAACAATAGCACGCAAAACCAGAATGCTGTTGGATTAATATGGAACTTTACTGTTGCACCTTTCAAATTCTTAGCTTGTGTTGCTCGAAGCCACGAAGCCAGATTTGTTTCTAGACAATTGAAAGACATGCGTAAATACACACATGTTAGATAGCCCGGGCTGTACCTGCTCACACCGCATGGCCGGGCTCTAATTAGGCGCCCTGCCCTAGCTTACATTTTTCAAATCAGCCCGCGTTGTAGCGTCATGCGGGTCGCACGTTCATTTACGATTACATGACTAAAAGCAAGGTTTGAAAATGCAAGTGCATGCAAAATTACCAGTCAATGTCTATTTTGACGCCGTAAAATATTTTTATCTGGTATCTTATCAATATCATCATCAGCTGTTCTTTCCCTTTATAAGCTTCACTGCACCTTGTCCTTTGCTTGGCGCATCTAGCACCCAGCGGAGGGCCTGGTCGTTGTGGGATACCTAATTTGTAATGGATCTTACTTTTAAGATAACGAGATATATTAATATTACTATTTTCATGATCAAGGTTCTATCAATTAAACATTGAATGTTTTCAAAATTAATTACTTTCAAATAAATAAGTATTTTATTAATTCAAATGCATCAGTACACGTCATTGGCAAATATTAACACGTTCCGTGTCACAGCAATTATTGTAGATTTTCCATTCGAGCTCACGTGGGGCGTATACGATCCACACTTGAAAGATTAAAAAAAAGCCGATTAATTAAGATTATATTAACTCATTTATTATCATACATATTTCGTATTACTGTATGTACGAACAAAATATCTTTTTTTTTTGTAAAATAAATGTTTTCTGTGCCTACCCCAACCTTTCATCATTACCTGGGTTGACTGGTAGAAAATGCCAATTGGCATTAAGTCCGCCCTTTGTTACCAGCAATAAAGAATAAATAAATAAATAAATAAAAGCCGTTTACATGTTGTGAAGTGATCTAGATTTGATACTACATTTTTTTTAAAGAATTCTTTGTTGGTCAATGAGAAATGTAAATGGCCTGAACGAAAAGTGGAGAGAAGGTCGTATACTCCCCACTTGGTACTGAACGTGTTATGCACGAACATAGATATTTCAACGATGTTACCTACATCAACATTTATAATTCATCACTTGAGTTATCCTAAAAATAAATACAATCCTCTATATTCGTCTAAGTAATAGTTAACATCGTCAAAGTAACACAGTTCCGTACACTCGACATACTCACGCTTGTTGCATATTAACAATTAAAAAGAGACCTATAGAAATACTGTGGGTATTTAA
>DWFO01003953.1:0-11783 GCA_018246595.1 Mimoniades nurscia nurscia
TTAAAAAAACTAGATACACATTCCCCCGTTGGTCTAGTGTTCGCAAGCGCAACTGCTGAGCGACAAAACGTGTCCCTCGAGGTCGGGTACTATTGGTTTTTAAACTTTAAATAGCCACTAGCGGCTCGGAGTTTGGATCAGTGTACAGTGTGGTCAAAAAGTTCACGCCCTATTCCATTGTGTATATATCCGGTGAATCGTAGAAGTGTACAACACTGCTCTGTTTACCGCTTCGGCTAAATACAAGCGCGATGTTGTTGTTAACAATGTCTATAAGTATTTTAAGGTGAACATAATAACAAATAGGCATGCAGCAGTTACAGACGGCTGTTACCGCCCATTGACATCTTTAACGGACCTTGGACTGGACCGTAGGAATAGGATTGCTAGTGGAATTTATTACATATTGTTATAACTGGTAATAAACCATTAGGTACTGCCTCGTTGGTCGTATTGGTTGCAAGTGCGACTGCCGAACGGGAGGTTCTGGGTTCGATTTCGGGGTAGGGTACTACTAAATATTCTAGTAGTGGCTCGGAGTCTGGATATGTGCCCGGAGCATGGCAATAGGCTCACCACCTATTCCATAGTGAGACGTAAACGTAACTAGTGAAACGTTTTTAGGGTTACGTTATTTTTGATAATGTAACATCACGCCTGTAATCGGCGAAGAGGTAGTACATATCCACGATTCACCAGTTACGTTTACGTCCCACTACGAAATAGGTGGCAATCATTGCCTAGTACCGTGCACATATCCATACTACGAGCCATTATTTATTTAGTACCCGACCCGTGATTTGCAACCACTTGAACAATGAGAAAATTAATTGTTATTTTTGACATAAAATCGTACTTTTTACCAATATTTGATATCATTATACCTACGGATAGATGTGTCTTCCCGCGCACAAACTATGTAAGATAATACTACATATAAATAAATATTTCCGAAGATTATTTAAATATAAACAAAAACATCATTTTAATAATACTTTATTATAGTGTACATAGTATTATAAAACAGTATTACTCTTAAGTGTGACTTTTAAAACTTGTGTAGCTCGTACTGTTTTGTAGAGTTAAAATTCTAAATATTAAAACATTAATAATCAGAGATAAAATTTTACATATAAACTTATATAAATGTTTTAAACTTAGAAATACTCATGTCATTTTTGTGTTTTGAAATGAATAATGAAACTGAACCAATCAAAGATTCGCACGCACCGCAGGCAGGCGCCTTCGGTACGTTTAGACAAACAACAATACAATGACCAAAATGTATTAATATGATATAGAACTCGTACTACATAACTTCATCAAATATAAACAAAGCTTAAAGTAGAAAAAAATATACACAAGTATTTGTATGAAAAAAAATTTGCATCAGTCCATCGCGTACTTTTTGTGTCCTTAAATTAAAATGACAGCATAATACTAACACTACATTATACATACTTCACTTATCACTAACAATAATATAAAGCATAAACATTTATTGAAATAGAAAACATGTTGATTCGTTCATACATCGATATGGAAGTGACATTGAAAAATCTAACCGCGTTTTCGTGACTAGGCTTCTCTACATTAATACGATAATAGATAGGTCTAACTTTGGCTACCACTACTCACAGATGTAACGAGTGGAAAATCTTAATACATACATATGAACTACCTATCCCAATAGTTCGTTAACACTTCCTACCAAACTATGCAGCAGGAGTGTCTATATTACTGCAGAGACAAAAATATAGGACAGTTCAGAATCGCCAACAAAACCAACAAACCTTATTTTATTTCATATTACATTTATTAAGAAAAAAACACAGTTAAATAGCAATAAATGGATTTAACCCTAATTGTGGGACTATTTATATACAGTTTGTATACCGGCATTCGATGGAATAGCCTGGTTACTTTATGGAATACATAATAGAAAAAAAAATTACAAAGTATGTCTAAACATTTTATAGTCACAAAATTACAGCTGGCAATTCATAAAAATGAAATTAAAAATTATAAAAATCTTCATGAACCCTTAGTAGTTACACAACGTTACAGAGAAATTGAAAGCATACTGTTTTTATCATTATTAATCCGTTGACAATCCATAAAGAATAAAACCACATGTTACATTATTGTAATATTAAGATAGCAATCACACAAAATATAGTAAGAAACATAAAATGTACATTACAGTATTATTTCCATATGTTATTTTGTTTTATATACTTCACGCCTCTGCCTACCAATTCAGGGATTACAGGCATGACGTTACGTTCACGTTTTACTAATGTCCAATGATTTTCAAACATGCAATAAGATCGGAAACATTAAACTATGAATATAACAATTTATTCCAGAAATCCTTAAGTTTATTCACCTATTTAAATACCAAAAAATCACATAGAGGCATTTTCGAAAATTTCTATATAATTATCTATATAATCTTAAATTCTTTATATAATCTTAAATTTACAAGGCGTGCAATTTGACTCTTGTTAAAATGTTGTGCCTTGTGCACACTCACATAGACTGTTAAGAGTAATGACTTGTTGATTGGCAATTGTTTGAACACCGATCCAACGCCCGATATGTCGTTCGACCTTCAGAAAATCCCCTTATCTGCATCGCGCAGGAAAGCCAAGCTAATCATGATTGTGAAATTAACTTAACACACGACAGATAATAGTCAATTAACATTGTGATAACTCACATCTTTAGACGATTATTGTAGTGGAAATATAATGTGACCGACTTGGAGTAGGTTTGCTTCCTCATACTCAGTCTGAAAGATCATTCCTCATACTCAGTCTGAAAGACCATGTAACTAAACGATTCTAACACAACACTTACCAGATCTAAACAGTCGGTTCGGCCTCTTGATACTCAAACAATCAATTAACACATAAAAAAAAATATTTCCTAAATTAAATGTCGAAGGACAGCTAAGTGAACATTAATAAAATAATCTTATAAAGATTCCCACAAAGAAATTAAAATTTTAGATTTAATTTCGTATAATTTTCTATTTCTCATTGTATGTATAACAGCTTTAATCGGAGCAGATGTTACGTTTAAACACAAATCCACAAATGTCTGAGAATACCTGAGGCAGGCACGCGATGACACCGCTTAGGGTCACCCGTCGCCACGGAGCTCCTCGTGCACCGTTCGCAACGAACGTAACGTCGACACAAGATCTGGGCACTTAGCAAATGCAGAAATCGATCGTTGAGACATAAATGTAAAAACGAGTGCGTTCGCGCGACGCGGCCTGCGGGCCTAGGGCTGCGGGCGGCCGGGCGCGTCGCGCAGCTGCAGCACGTGCTCCAGCGGCTGCGGGCGGCCGTCCGCGCCCGCGCGCGCCGGCCGCAGCGCGCCCGCCGACACCATCTTGTCGAACAGGTTCACCAGCTTCATCGCCTCGTACTCCTTCTGTAAAAAAACGGCGGACAATACTAATCCACAAATATATAAGAACATATTTACTGACTTTAATTGTAGTAATTACAACTCACAACAGAAAATTATGTCTCGAAGGCCTTTTACTTTTTATTATAATGTGCCATATAAATATGCCAGAACAATAAAATAATTGTAATATTACACTTGGAATAATTCAGACTATTTCAACTAATTTGTCAGCAACCCTATATTGCGTCTCATCTTAGAATGAAAGGACCGCCTACGCCAGCCGACTGCGAATTGGCAGATTTCGCAGAGAGCATTAGCCACACCCAGAGCACGGGCCTTCAAGAACTCCTAACCAATTATCATGTTTTCCTTCAACACAGTAAGCAATGATATTTATTTACAAAAACACAGGTTACTTTATAAAATGATGTACTTTATAGACTGATGTGGGAGACCGTAATCCAATTCACTAGACTATCACTAATTTTTCTAGGGGACAATTAACTTTTGTTTCTAGTTACCTAGCAGTAATAGTAACCTCAAGATAATCATAGCTTGCGATGTAAACTTAAATTAATCAATGATGGCATATCCCAGGCCACGATACGCATTAGGGCAGCTTCCAACAAGTACCTGTTCGTCGGTCATGCCGTGGAAGGGGTCGAGGCGCGGCGGGCGCGTGCAGCCCACCACGGGGTCGATGCGCGGCTGCGCGGCGCGGTACTCGTCCGTGTCGGAGTCGTCGCTGCTGGACGAGTAGGGCGCGGCGCGCGCGCCGCCCAGCAGCCCCTTCTGCGCCAGGTGCCCCGCCGCGTTGCCGAACCCGGTGTACTTCACCATCCGACCCACTGTACCGTGACATTTTATTTTACTGCTTTCAATCTACGCTTATTTAAAATTATTACGGGAATCCAACTTCAGATTAAATATATTCTTGTATATTATACGGTTAATCACGATCAGTAACAATATCAAATAATTGATGAATGTATGTGAGGTATGAGCTTAGTTCATACACAGAGATGGATTTAGGAGAGGACAGGCGGGGCTACTGGAGCCTCCACACGTTACGGGCACCCACAATAAAGATAAAAAATATCCAAATTTGAATAGGTCAGCCAGGTCAGCATTTACATTTTTCCTCCCAATCATTTTTTTGCATTTTTACTAAAGAATACTTGCACAAACGTCATAATATTGTTATTGTACGAGCTACTGCACGTACACGCGACGCCAATAATGCATATATCAGAAAGCCCTGATTTACATTTACTATCAATTTTTTTTTGATCGGATATTTTGACCCGGGAATAGAATCGTACTTGTGACTATCACGGCCAACGAGGCGGTTTAATATAAACTAGTGTACATAAATTATGAGAATAGGATCAGTTTGTTTTGCTTTATTTGTGCATTGGAGTCAGAGAATTTCATATCCTATATAGTATTTTATAGTATCATTATAAATTGCATGTTTTATGTACACATATACCTATATTATAATCAAATATTAACTACTTTTACTTATATAGTATTACCTATTAGCTGTATGGCTAGCACAGCACATGATATTGCTGGCCTAGAATCGGATGGTTGTGTGCAAAATTTTCCCATACTTGTATATTATACATACGATCACGCCTTTCCCCGAAGGCAGAGGAGTGTAGCAATCCCCCTTTTCACCAATTATGTTTGTAAAAATATCTCACAGAAACAGAATGAATGAAACATAAACAAATAACCTTTCTCCTTGCACAGGATGAAGAGGAACTCGGCGACGAGGTCCCTGACGGAGGTGACGGGCGTGGTGAGCAGGCGGCACAGCTGGTTGCGCAGCGTGCTGCCCTGCTCGGGCGGGCGGGACACGTCGCGCAGCGGCGGCAGCACGGCGCCGCGCAGGTACTTGCGCTGCTCGCGGCAGCCGCGCGCGCTCTTGTTCAGCACCGTCAGGATCGGCGACAGGTTCTCGTATTGATTCTTCGTGCCCTGAAAATTTAAATCACATTAAACTCATATGCTAACATGCTAAAGATCATCCAGGAATTATATTGCTTCCAAGCAACACTTGTCATCTGACACTACATTAAAGTTAATGTGAAAAATTATATTACTCGACAGTCTATAACGTATGTGTCTATGTGTATTTAATTTCATATTCTGTTCAATATTTTCTAATTGATAACATATATACGAAAATAATAATATACCTAGAGAGATACACTATGTGAACTTTTAATCTATTATGCACAAAACAATTAAGGTTACTTGTAACAACTGTAACTTACAGATGTGATGGACAAGCGATAGAGTAGCAGGTGAAGCAATGATTGTAGGGCATCCATATTTCTACCATTATACACATGTTGCGACCTCTCCCCATTATCGAGCTTTGGTGTCAGGTATTGATAGAACACTGGTGGTACACTGCAAAGTATTAAATAGTGTTGTATATTATAGAAAATGGATAAATTATTTAAAAACATTAAATTACAATATATATAATTTCACATTTACTCTTATCTCTTATGAACCAGATTTATATTACATAACATACACATATATTTGATTTCAATGTAATCATCATCATCTTGATCAGCCTACTGCATTCAACAGTGCAGTGCAGTGCAGTACTGCAGCGAACATAGGCCTCCCTTGAAGGGTTGTTGCCCATGATCCCCATTCTGGGTATGTGGTTGAAAAATACAGAGAACAGCTTCTCGCACTGCCTATGCTGCTGGCCATTGATGGCCATGGCATATAACAGTGCCTAGGCAGACCATGTCAACACTATGATTTGACAGTGCTGGGTTTAGTCACTTCTTTCAACCCCCCCATATCCTAGCATGGGGTCAAGGATTGTATTCTTACTTTACCCCAACATGAATAATGGATAACAAAATAATCATTTTGTACAAGAGGTTTCTTCCAATAAATATGTAAGGCATTTGATTCACATTAAAGTACCACCAAATATATATACACAGCTTTTACCTTGTTAACAAATTAGCCACATTGCTGTGTAACTCCATAAGCTTCTCTACACTAGAAGTGTGTGCATAGAGCAGTGATGTGAGAGTAGGCATCAATTTCAAGTACATGGCTTCTTCCGCCTCATCAATATGCTCTTCGGTACCAGATTGCAGGATCAGATTGAACTGAGTCTTTAATATCTCACACGCTATCGCTTGTTGGTTATCCTGAAACAATTATGAGTGGTAGTTTTAACTCATTTTTACCCCATATTTAAAAGCCATTAACAGAAGCAGTTTCATTCAAAATTTTCAATAATTTCTAGTGATATATAAATGTTGAAAAGGAAATAGATCACATTGTGCTTTAAAATGTGAATAACAAGCAGGGATTGTTCAGAAATCTTATCATATATATAAAATATCATAGTGATTTTGACTCAAATTGTGGACTCACACTTAATAAACAGTAGTGATTATCATCTATTCCGACACCACCACTGGCTGTGGCACCAGTCTCTGTGAGTGATGCCTCTACCACCAGTTCATTGAGGCAACTAATTAAATAATCCAGTCCATGCAATTCATATTTTATTTTCTGCTTTATATCTTGTCTCAAAGCTGTTAGAATGAAGAGCAGCTTCATATCAAATAGCATAATGTCTTCCTTAAATGGTATTTCTTTGTAAGACCTTAGTCGGGCTACCAATCCACTTGCTATATCAGTGTCTGCACAGAGAGTTCGTGCCGCATCACTATTGTAGGCTATGTTGCACAAACTCTTCATGGCTTCCACTACAATGTCCTTCTCCGGCAAATCTATTCCAGTGCAAGCTTCCTCTGGATCCAGAAAGCTATACAGGCCTGCTCTCTCAATTAGAACAGTCATCCATTTTTCACATATCAGATTCTCTAGGTCTGTTTTATCTCGGCTGAAAAATTTATAAGACAAAGTTCTTAAATTCATTGTCCCATTGTCGTCAGTATCTGTCGAGATGTATATTATGATAGAATACAAACCTTAGCATTCTGATAGTAGCCAAGCACAATACATGTACAGAAACTGATGTCTCACGCTGGAGGTGTTCAAATAACGCTGACCACAAAGTTAAGCGATTATTGTTCTGCGACAAGTTGGAAAATAAATAAACATTTTCATTCTGAAATAAATAAATTTATCACTTATAATTTGATTTCCTCTGGACACACTTTAAGTTATTTAAAATTTATATATCACTTACATTTTTCAAGAATTTACTTAGTACTTTAGTCACTTCAGATATATCATCACCAATAACCACTTTGATTTCTTCTTCGTTCATCTTGTTCTCTAGACTCAGTAGCGTTATTGTATTGTTTATGGAGAAAATGAATGTCTTATTAATTTTTCACTTTATTGTTTTGTCTATATAATTAAAAAAAATATTTGGCCCATTTCTTAAACCCTGACCTGTGACCTGCGACCTGAGCCTGACCCGACCACCCGACTAACATATTATTAACTTATCACGGCCTCGTTAACTTTTCTGACATATTTTTTTTATGCCTCTAGTAACAAATGGACAAGGATAATATTCTTATAGTGACGCAAATAATCAAAATTTAAATAATGTAAAACCAAGAACACGTACGTCTAATTTTAGTGTAAAATCACAGATTGTTAAAAACATATTTTAATATAGGTATTAACAGTTAAAGACATTATAATATGTTTGGTATCAAAAATTGTTACTTACAACGTAGTGTCACTGTCACATGTGATAATGACATATTAAAGAATGTCAAAATTTTACTTCGATTCGAACGGTCAGCATAGGAAATTCTAATTGTTTTTGCTAACTGAATATAATAATAGAGGCCTAAAATGGCTACGATGGCCTTAACAGGCCATTATGCTTCCAAAGTTATTAGTAAGTAAATAATTTGCAATGTGAAATAATTATTCCAGGCAGATTTACTTCATTACATAATTCAACTCTTAAAATTGACATCTATCATATCAATAGTACCTTTATACTTAATCGTAATCGAATAAAGTAAATAATACAATTCATAATAACATAAAATTTTAAAAACAGCTAAACACGGTGCCTTGAGTGTTGTGTACATCAAGTCTGCCCAGTATAGCTCGGATGGACGGCCCAATCTTGCTGCGTACAAGCGGGGAACAGGTGGGCGCAGCAGTTTCAATGGGGTTGTTGCAACAGTGTTCGGTTGCACCGGATTCGTGGGCCGCTACCTATGTAATAAGCTGGGTAAAATTGGTACCCAGGTCTGTATGTTTTGCACACTATATTATTTGACAACAACCTGTTTCTTTGCAATATTTAATATGTCGAACAATTTCTAGATGATATTACCGTATAGAGGTGACTTCTACGACGCCCAAAGGTTAAAAGTATGTGGTGATCTCGGTCAAGTGCTATTTACTCCATTTGATCTTCGAGATGATGAGTCAATTGCCAAGGCAGTCCGTTATTCCAATGTTGTAATCAACTTGGTTGGACGTGATTATGAGACCAAGAATTTCAAATACAAGGATGTTCATATTGATGGAGCACGTCGACTTGCAAGGTAAGAACCCCATAATAATTGTAACTAATACTTAATCTACAATGTCTCTGTTACAAAAGTCTAGCATAGATTAGAACGAAGATGTTTTTCAGTTTTCATGAATCATAGCAACATTCATGTTGAAATTACATTTGGTGTATGAATAATGATAACAAGATCCTGGGACATCCCCACACACAGCCATCTGACACCAAAGTAAGTGCCAAGAGAGCTTGTGGTATGGTAACCAGAAGGCTATAAACTACACATACACATATAAATATATACTTAGATATTATTTTTTATTTATTTTTACTAGTAGTTTCGGGGATTGCAGGTGTGAAGTTACCTTTGAAATTACAAGTATTTAGTAGTAATTGTTATGTCTAAAAATACTTGTGCTCATCACAAATATAGGTATATTCTGGGTGGGAATTGAACCTACAACCCCCAGCACAACAGTCAGGTTCACTAAACACTGCACCAACAGGCTAGTCCAATGTTATATTATTATAATTCACTAATATCAATACTAATTGGTGATTTCTAAAATTTACCAACCAGATGTACTTTATGCCAAATTGAATGCAATTATTGAATGAAATGTTCATTTTTACAGGATTAGCCGAGAAATGGGAGTAGAAAGATTTATACATCTGTCTTACTTGAATGCGGAGGAGAACCCAACTCCTCTTGTGATGAAGAAACCATCTATGTACAAAATATCTAAGTACTTGGGAGAATGTGCTGTTAAAGAAGAATTCCCCACTGCAACGATTTTTCGTGCCTCCGATATCTATGGATCCGAGGATAGGTTTCTGAGGTTGAATAACTAGTTTGATTGAATTTTTTCCTTTGCAATATAAAAACTTTACTGTATTCAATTTTCTTCTATCAATATTATTTTTATTTTCAGGGCTTTTGCCACCGCATGGCGTATTAATGGTTCTCTAATGCCATTATATAAAAAAGGCATGGAAACTATAAAACAGCCAGTCTATGTATCAGATGTGGCACAAGGTATTGTGAATGCTGCCCGGGACCCAGACACCAGGTGCCAAGTGTACCAAGCTGTGGGGTAAGTTATTGTAATAGGAAAAATATTAAAATGTGAAATTTGCTGTTTAATTTAAACATAAGATCACACCTGTTATCTTCGAAGAGGTAGGCATAGGAGTGTAGTACACTCCCATGTTTCACCAGTTATGTTTATGTCCCACTGTGGAATAGGTGGTGAACGTATTGCCATACACCAGGCACAAATCCAAAATTCTGAGCTAATATTAGGCAATCTAAATTAGAATAGTTTTATGGTGCCTGAACTGGGAATTGAACCCAGGACCTCTTTATCACGCTAGGAACCAACATGACCAACAAGACAGTTTATTTTAAACAAAATATGAAATGTTATAATTCTGAAAATCATGTAAATAAAAAAGTGTTATCAATGCTTAAATCTAAATGTCCCACTAAAGTAAAGTAAACTTTTTATTAATATTTCTAGCAGTGGCCACCATTTTTCTGAATCTTAAATAGCCTCTAATTCTTCTGTAAAAACCTCAACGTGAAATGTGTAAGAGTGTATTTAATACCCTGAAAACTCATGTGATGAAGACAATGTGGCAGCTGCACATTTCAGTGATATTCAAAATACTTTTTGTTCATATTCCTCTGACCGAGAAAACGTTAATATGTACCAGTTGTATATTTTGTTATTCTTTTTAGCCCTAAAAGATATCTACTGGGAGATTTAGTGGACTGGTTTTACAAACTGATGAGAAAAGATGAAAACTGGGGATACTATCGCTATGATTTGAAATACGATATCATGATTCCAATTAAGATAGCGGTAGCTAACTATCTAGCGCCGGCATATCCGTATGGCGACCTTCATTGGGAAGGTATTGAAAAGGTTAGTCATTGGGTTTGTTTTATTTCTGAAATAATTATAATGTACCAATTTATATTTATATAATTTAAATATTAACTGTCTAATGTACAGTTGCCTTAATATTTAAGAGAATGTTAACATTTCTTTATCAGATATATTGCGGAATAATTGATATATTTGTATATAGAGTTGTTTTGTTACGTTTAAGTTTCTTTCCTTTGTACTAACAGGAATCTACCACTGATGTTGTGGTTAAAGGAGTACCAACATTAGAGGACTTAGGTGTTACTCTAACGCAAATGGAAGACCAAGTCCCATGGGAACTTAAGCCTTTCCGAGAATATCAATATTACATAGACAAAATAGGTGAATTCCCGAAACCTGACCCACCCAAAGTATTTGTGGGCTGAGCTGATTATATATGGGGCTAGCATTTCAAGTGAAATAAAATCAATGTTATATTCGCAATAATTTCGTAGATGCAATAAATTATTGGCTCTAACATATAAGTTTTATTTTATACCTAGCTGTAGCTTCGATTGAACTCCCGAGATGAAGTGATCCAGTCATATGTTAACTCTGATTGAAGTAGATTCATTGGTTCTTGGGTGATTTAGTTATTATTGTAGTATATATTAATCTTTCATGGCTATTAGTAAAATTCTATCTGAAACTTTTAGAACTTAGAATACTTAGAACATAAATATATATAATCCTATATGCATATCTTTACACCAGGTACGTTATAGGGTAGGTAAAGCGCACAGAGTGCCAAATATCGCTATTCTTGCTGACCACACTACTTCCATACTCATCACTCATCACACTCTTCATAAAATAAATACATATATGCTGGTTTCACATCATCCTAGACATCTTAATTGCTCTAATCAATTATGATGGTTAATTTACAAATGTAGCTTAGGGAGCGTTCAAGTATTACGTAA
>DWFO01003954.1:0-11783 GCA_018246595.1 Mimoniades nurscia nurscia
AGTTTCTCTTCACAATCGTTAATTCCGCAGGTGGTGGGCCGGGAGACAGTACTCGCACTTGCGGGGACGCGCGAGCCTCGCTGCGGCCGCCGGCTGGTGTCCGGTTTGTTCTCGCGCCCGAGACTGCCCCTAGGCTACTCGTACGTGACGACCGTGCCTCGTGGCGCCTGTCGCCTCAACGTATCCGAGATCGTTGCCGGCGATAACTACATCGGTGAGTACTCAAAGCGAAACTGTGACAGGGAGAAAAGGACTAAGAGGTACAGTCATGTTCGTGACAGGGAAAAAACAGCTAAGAGTTGTTCGCTATGACAAATCTAGATAGCTGAGTGACTGATTGTGATAAAAGCTCAGTGAACGACTTGAGATCAGGTTTTTGATAGAGATAAAATATTATAACAGACCCTAGATTGTTGAAGATAAATTTGCTATAGATAAATTGACAATTTAGCAAAGATTGAAAGTAAATGTAGCAAATCAATATAATTAAAAATAAATTAAGTGCAGATGTCATAAGTATGATATGGATTAATTCTATCAAAATAATATTATTTTATGACATAGGTACGTTGCTAGTCATAATGTTTTTTAACGTGACCATATCATTCATAAATGCGGAAGTTACTCTCTTGTTAAAATTACGGAAACCATTGTATTGAAATGTCTATGGAATCATTCGTAATTCTAAGTAAGATTGTATGGTATTTTTTACAAAAAATATATTTGACTTTTTGTATTGTTCTTGAAAAAATTAGGTAAGTATATTTTTTTCGCGAACAAATTTCTTCTTAGAAACGGTTATTAATATTTTTTTTTAAAATAGTGTTTATTTAAAAAAGCCGGCTCGTTTAAAAAGGTAGTTTTAATTACCACAACAAATCAATTTTATACACTTTTGCTTGCATCGAACGAAGCGTGTTGGAAATGACAAGTTATGAAATATATACAGATAAAAAAATTAATGTAATGTACAAATAAAAAAATTAAATAGTTATGTAGGTACCATTACCGTTGCAAATACCGCTTTTGCTATATATTTATTTTTTCATTAGTATTCTATAAAAAACCAAGAGATTATTTCTAAGCACTCACACAGCGTATTTTACACTAAGTTGCATTTATATCTTTAATAATGACTATTAATATTGCTAGCCTATAATACGCCGATAACGTAATTGCACTTGCTAAGTGCAAAAACCGACCACTCATGCCAACACGTGGGCAACACGTTCGTATGCCGCATTTTAATTTATACATTCAGACCGACTGATAGATATTTAATGTGTATTAAAAGCATGATACTTCGGATCCGATGACTCCATCACATTACACACAACACACGCAATACACACATTAAAATACCGAGGAATAACTGAAAACATACGTATTTTATTTTCGTACCGCCATTGAGCATTACTCATCTAATGCCGTGCACGAAGTTCTTTAAAACACAGTCTTTCATATTGAGCGATGGTTCGAACCGGACAATAGCTTGCCATTTTACTAGACCTCATTCATTAATCCACGGTACTGAATGGTCCTTTGATGAAGTCAAATGGGCCGCGAACATGAGGATGGTCATCAGCTTATCAATCAGTATTGTTGGTGGAATTGATCGTAAATCATTTGCGTCCACCACAATAGAAACGCCCACATTCTTCTGGACAAATATAAAAAGATCAATTCACCTTGCTATTATCGTGCAAATCAATTTTGGCCAGCCGAAGTTACGACGTTACGCTCCCAATTATTTCACTCGTAGTTAGCAACTATGACGTATTTTGCAACTAAGTATTGAACGACAAGCAACCTTGAAGAATCAATTGGCCTATAACGTGTCAATGATTCATTTAAGTTTTAAGTTGGCCATCTGTCGCCTGATATAATGTGCTTTAGATATTTAATTGAGTCTCAAATTGCTTTTTATTCAGCCTTGAAGATATCAAATGGGTCATATATAATGAATGGAGAATTTGCTGTGAGTGCACCGGGGACGTATGAAGCTGCAGGGGCAAGATTTTTGTATAGTCGAGCGGCTGGACAAGACTCTGTATTTGCTATGGGGCCAATTCATCATTCTGTAGATATAATGGTAGGTTTTGTTGGTTATGAAAATGTCTTGTCATTATAAAATGTTAGACAAATATAACATAAACCTGCTTTCAGATACTTTACACACAACCGAATCCAAGCATTAAGTACGAGTATTTTACGGAATCATTGCCAGGGGAAGTGGATATTGAGTCAGCAACAAAATCGAATCTGCTAGATATATCCACCGTGCCTACAAAACATATTAGGAGACATCATGGTTTTGATGCTTATTCTAGACCTAATCTACCGAGGCATCCTGATCTAGTAGGATTAGCAAGTTCGGAAAATAATATCGAAGAAACCGTAGTAGGCACCAGAAAATTTATGTGGAAAATATTATCATTTACACAATGTTCACGAACTTGCGGTGGTGGTTTTCAGGTAAATCTGTTATTATACATACAAATATTTTAATACATAATGCTAGAATAATATCAATCAAAAAAGATTCTTTTAGGTAGGCAAATACCGCTGTGTGGAAACTAGTACGAATGGAGTTGATAGGGAAATATCACCAGTTCACTGCTCGGGATCACCACCAGCTGGACGTCGAAGGCGTTGTGGAAATATTCCTTGTACGCCAAGATGGAGGGCAGCTGCCTGGTCAGCCTGCCCAAAATGTGGACCAGCGACTAGAACTAGAATTGTCGGATGTGTTCAAGATCATTCTAAAGGGATAACAAAGGTATTAGATACAATCAAAATGGCCACACTTGAAATGTTTTTCGTTTTAGAGGTCACATAATAAAAAGATGTTGTTGCTCCTAGATAAGTGATCAGAAGTGTCCAACACCGAAACCAACAACTATAGAACCATGCAATGTTCCCGATTGTCTTACAAATTCGGGAGATGTGAGGCAAGTCGAGTCAAAACGCCATCGAAACCGCGAACATACAGACACTTTCCGAGAAGGGCCAGTGTATACTCTATCAGTCAATAGCTCTGATTATGATATTGGCCCCGCGTATAGTTTTAGTGCGGCTGCCGGTTGGCTATTTACAGACTGGTCTGAGGTAAGATTTTTATTCCTCTTATATTATTTATATTGAATGCTGATTTTGAATTCTGGAATTCTGTTACTGGGGTAGTTCCAATTAAGATTTCATTTTTATTAACTATGTTCACTGCTAATTTTTCTTTTTTTTAATAGATCATATTATAATCATCACAAATATCTATTCGATAGTGGGACGTAAACGTAACGGGTGAAACGTAGGAGTGAACAAAACTTCTCTGCCTACCTCTTCGTCGATTACAGGCATGATGTTACGTTTACATTATAACAAAATATTTAGTTACTTTTTATTATTACTAGAACACAAATTTATTTTTTACATTTTTGTATGTCACGGTACTAATTACAACGAGGTTTAAGTTTCTGATATATATATTCGGTACTGTAACAGGCTCTGAACATCGCAGTAAACATCTGGTTGTCAAGATATTGAGCTCGTTGGTTATTAGGGTCTCGCTTAGGAATATAATTTGCATTTAATATTCAAATTACTGCCTCTGAAGGGAATTTACGAGATGCGCATGAAAATCACTTCCTCAATTAATGACATAATGTCATGTGGTGTTTTATTAGTGATCAATGAAATATTTGTCGTTAATTCTTGTTTATGGAACGCGCCGTGGGTGACGTGTTGAGAAAGATTATACAAATCAGGCAATTTAAACATTTCATTTCGTTGTAAAGCGGATTAACTTTACAAATCGTGTTGGGAACGTATTTATTTTTGTTGTGAAAAGCTTAATAAATTATAATTTAAAATACTCCCTAAATTAATATACTCATAGCTTCTTTATACTATATCAAGAATATTTATTATGTACCTACACACATATAATTTGTTAGTCAGGGTTCTTTAAATATCGTTGAATATTAATAAATAAACTTACAATGACACAGATTTTTGTGGATGCGTAACTGTAAAATATACTAACTATATTTGTCATGCAAACATTTAGTGAAAGTGTATTTTATATTTCCGAAATATTAAAGGTAGGTGAAGCGGTGGACGGGAGCCGGTTGGTGATGATGTAGTGATGATGTATTTCTGTTTCAGTGTGTAGGATGGTGTGTTGGCGGTCGAGTACAGACCAGGAGTATTCGATGCGCTGATCCCTCGGGCTGCGGACCTCGAAAACCACCAGAAGCATCCCGTGCTTGCAGCCCAAGAGTGTCTTGCGAACCTCACGACGGCCAATGGTTTACAGGTTTGTGTTTATCACAATGACTTGTATTTTAACGTTGTGTATTATCACACTAAGTTCCCCAAGAGACAGACAGAGAGCACCAACTACCCAATACTCTTGTTTATAGTAATTATATTATCTTTCTGGTTTATGTACAATAACTATATGAATAAGAAAGATAATATAAATAAATGAATAAGCCACGTCAGCGGCCAATCATTATTATACTACATTGAAGTTATGAAGACTACACGTTTGAATCATCATCAGCTTTTTAAGTCTACAGCTGGAAATACGCCTACCCTCATGGGTTTTTACTCATAATTCCACGCGTGGCTTGTCCGTTGGGGATCCGTGGCGAATTGTATCTTATAGACATTAGTCGAATAAAATGCAGCCGGTATTTATCTCCGAATGACAATTTTATTGTAGAAGCCATATTCTACTGCATTAGACAAGTGTGGGTTGACAAGATTTACACCCTTTAATGGAATCAATTTAAGGTGCGTTGGTGTGTGTTGTGGTCACGAGCATATTCCTCACCTTCCTAGCTAGCAATAATGTAGCTTAGAAAACGTATATATTACTTTGTAAAGTTTCTGACTTGCCCTGGCGTGCCCTAATTTGAATCCTAAACCCCTTGTGATGTCGAGTGGTGTTTTGTTCATGTGAATATAGTTTTATTCAAATGACTGTGCATGTTTTAGGAGAATGGTCATCCTGTTCGTCCCCCTGTGGGGGCAAGCAAGTACGTGGTGTGCTTTGTATCGGCGGCAGCGGTCGCCATCTCCGTGACTCCGCGTGCAAGGGTACCAAACCGGAGGCCGAGAGGTCTTGTGGAGGGGACTGTCCACCGACCTGGTTTTATAGCGACTGGGGTCAGGTACGCTTAGACAGATTACACGGTAGCACCAAATGCCAACAATTCCTATCCGTACAGACCTGTTGTGTTCTTTCTATATTTATTACTCTTTATCATCAGTTTTGCTCACTTCTGCCTCGACCATCGAGTATTTGGTATTTATTCTCGATTATTTTATTTTTTTGCATTATTATTACCTATATAGTCACGCCAGGTCCCTTACAGGGTAGGTAGCGAGCAACGAATGTGAAATATGTATTTTGTCAGGGATGTCGATTTCAATGTAGTCGATGATGTCGTTATTGAACAGTGCACCAGTAACTGCTCCGTGGGAGTGGGCGTGCAGCGCCGGTCGGTGGTGTGCGCGCGCGGCGCGGACGGCGCGGCGCGCGACGCCGACTGCCCCCCCGCGCGCCCCGCCGCGCACCGCCCTTGCACCCCCAGCTGCGATAATTACGTGGTGCAGCAGACAGAGATGGATATAGGTAATGTTTATCTACCTCTCTTTATTGAACTCGTAGTGCTGATATGACAGTACGTTGCAAATGAAATGTATACTTTACTTAAGTATGTTATGATAGTTCCGATGTTCACACATTACGGAACAATATGGTGTTTTCAAGAATGGTGTAGAAATGAATGATTTAACTTTTTATCTGCCTGAGGTTCGCCATAAATCTCTTGTTGTTCATGCGATGGAAGGCCAAATTAAACGATACAGTTAAAGTCTATGTTATTGTAAAATTTGCAAGGTGTTGTTATTTTGTCTCAATGTATTATTTCAGTTACAAATCTTATGTCTCTGAAATTGAATTTCATCCAATTTTTTCATGGATTTTCTCCGTGAACAAGTTTCAACACGACATTTTGTAGCAGGACATCTTAAAAACTATACAATATACTACTTTCTATGTACCTATTATTTACTAGTACTATACATAGAAAATCTGTGAATCATAAGGTACTTTGTTTTCAGGATCTCAAAATTTATCCTCGGAAAGTGTAAGTAAGCAAGAACCGAGGCAAGAACCAGGACAAGAGCCGGTACAAGTGCACACCGGGAGACGAAACTGCGAGGACAAGCTGAACAACTGCATGTTGGCTGTTCAAGCGCGACTATGCCATTACAAATATTACACACAGAATTGCTGTTACTCGTGCAAAATACCCTGAAAATGTAAAGGGGTTCGATCACTAAGCGAGAGAAGAGGAATTAGGGACGTATTATGAAGTTCGTGAACGATGCGAGTCAGTCAAAATAATTGGACAGAAACTTTTCCAAAATAGGCAACATTTTCCAATTTGTAATGTTTTATGATAATACGCGTTTCGCGAACTTACATCAACACAGCTGTGCGTGTTTTCTTATGTCTGGACTAATTATTTCGCCTGTCGCATCGTTCACGGGACAACGAAATGGTCAAACTAACTAGTAATTGTTGGAAATGTTATATTGTCCGTGACAGAAAATCTACTTCCAAGCCTTTTTCTAATACAATACAAAGATTGTTTAGTTAAGGCATATGCAAACTTACTACTTACGTTGCAATGCACGATTTATAATATCGTGATCCTGCATAATACCGGTGCTTTAGTTATTAATGGCTTCAGTAAAGCTGCGTCTCAAATCAATGTACACCGTAAACGCAGACAATAGAATCGTTAGAAAGTAGATTTATTTACGAAAGAGATTCTTAATTATATTAAGAGAATACTGCTGAAATATGACGTCAGGTCTGTATTTATTGATGTATTTAGCGCTTTGTGCTCTCTGCCTACGCTGTGACAGACCTCGCGTGATAATATAACAAATATAACGCTGAGAAATTATGATTAACAACTAGTGTATGTTTTGGTGATATTTAATTATACTTAACCATATCTACGTATAAACTTATGAACTTATGCCGTAATATAATGCTATATACTTGTATGTAAGGATAATTGAATGCTTGTCGCTATGTAACAATAATATTACATAAATATATATTGATTGCACACCGCTGAATAAGTTATATTTTGTACTGATAATTTTTATTAATGTAAATAGAAGGAGGAAACGAAATAAACGGTACACAAACTCTTACATATGTATTTTATTTTAAGAATATTTTACAATTTGTATTACGAAATTTCAATCTGTTTTTTTTTATTATGTAGGTGATAAAGATTTTTAAGATTTTAAAAATGAACTATTGGGTTTTTCTAATTTATGTTTTCTAGTAGTCCTTATGATATAGTTAGTTGAATCTAGCCATGACTCAGCGGCTGTGGTTGTTTGCGGTAGAAAATGTAAGGATGTCAATGGAGTCCTTCGGCGAATATATACTTCGTACTGACGTTATCATCAAATCGGCAAATTTCTGATTTCCCGTCGGCGACAATCTCGTCGCGGCGTCATCGTCTAGACGTTGTGTGGTAGATATAAAGCTTCTCCAGAATAACTTGATACCGCGTCAATAGATATGGGAAGACGCTTACTTAGTACTTATATCTCATTTCACTCAAATATATTTCTTATGCAATAAGAAATTCGAGCCTGTTTATTAATAAACTAATTTAACATGTGGTACTTAAGCATAATTAGTGTTTAAATTACGTGAAATAGCCACATTTAAAAGTAAAGAAATGAAAGGTTTTACAGCGTAGGTCGGTTTAATTCGATCACTGCAAACTTCCGTACAGTAATGCTTACGTAATTACGACCGACATATTCTGCTAAAATTGCGCATTAATGCTGATAGTAAGGTTCCTAATAAAGCTACAATAGTTAATGATATTAGTAAATTTGCATTAACATTGCCCATAATAAGTCTATAGACGTCATTAAAACCAAAAATTAAAGTTAAAAATGCTGTTATTAAAACAAGGGAACCCAGACATGAGTGGCATATTTTTAGGAGAGTTACATTGAGGTTTAGTCTGGCACTATAAATATTTGCGACACCACCGAACAAGCTCAAGATGGTTAAGATCATTGCAATGAGACCTGAAAAAATCTTCTTTTAGTACTTATTTCGATATCAAAAATATTAATTAAATAAGGAATAATTAAAAAAATATTTCATAGCTATTAAACAGGATGAAAAGTAAATCATTAATAATATAATTCTAATAGATGATTATGAATAACATCTCTGGAGAATTTAATTTGGTACTACCTGACGGCTGAACATGGAGTAGTAAAACTGTCAACAAGGGAAAACTAACTTACCAAGGATTCCATGTGTGGTGCTAAAGTTTCGCACAGAATTCTTGTCGACTATTTTAAGAACGCTGCCAGCTATCGCCAGAATCGAGCCGAGGACCTGCATTACCCAATGACAAATCTTCTTGTCCTGGTATGACAATATATTCGACCATCCATTATAAGGATTAATGGCGAGGGTTGCCTGTGCCATCACGATTACGTACTGAAAATTATTAAGATACCGTATTATTCATGGCATTATACAAATTTACGAGGTTGTTATTTTAGATTTTTTTCACTAATCCTAATCGCATGAAAGGAGCCTCCCTGAGCGAAGACCATATCTGATAAAGTACAAAGATACACTGCCCGACGCACCCTGGACATTGTGACTTATCCTTTCACAACGATGGCAGGTGACGCACGATCAGCTATCGACTCGCCGAAGAAGAAGACTAATGCTCCATTATTCATGAATTTGAATACGTAAAACGAAACACAAAGAACGGTATTACTTCCATCTTACGACGATCGAAGAGCTGTTGTCCTGATTCGGGACTAAATACAACATATTTACTAATTGTACTTTGGTAATATTAATTTCAATGGACACAGTGACCAAATCTAAGTTATAGTCACGTAGAAACAGACAGTGTAATGAAAAAATACTAAATACAAACAAAACTCACCCCTATTACACATAAATATATATGTTGTTTTACAGCAGTGCCGGCGATTATGAGGTTCGCGAAATATATCGCCCCAAACGCCACAGCCCCCAGCATTATATGCGATATTGTATTAATAATATTCATAGTTAAAATAAACCTTGGCTCTTGTAAATTATCCGGTGGTCGATTTCCCATTTCTACTTGCATTTTTTTTATTGTTTTATCTGTTTTATTAATATGGAAATAAAATATATCGAAAACACAATATTTCACAATGTTTTCCACAACTTTTCGCGCTGGTACTTATTTTGAAATGACTGAATCACTGATATTCGATAGTGTTGTCATCCGAGACGTCCAGATTGTTGTTATCATTGATAGTGTACATACTATCGCCGTTAGTAGCCACCACGCACAATACTACACATAGTACAATGAAATCACACCCATATATGCACTTCATATTTGTACTTAAAAACAATTTTTATTTCTGAATGACACTTATGTTCTCTTATTCGTCTTTTCATGTGTGTTTGTTGTTATGCTTTAAGTTTTAAATATAATGTAAACTTTGTTATTTTCTAAGAAATTACGAATCGAATACCTATCCTACATTAACTCATAACTCCACTGTCATTGATATTGAAAAATCAAAGGTCATTGATCTGTGTAGTAGGAATTGTTAATATTAACTTTCAAAAAACAATCATCGGAAACAAAAACATAAGCTTATTATGACATATTAGAGACATGAATTTCCAGTTAAGAAATTCGTAAATTTAATCCAGTACATGCTGCAGTAATTAAGAACTCTAAATGTGATTGTCAACAAAATTCCTTTTATGTGACTTATCAAACTCCTAATATGAGCATCCAAAATTGAAGTGGGAAATAAATGAGAATATCTCTCAAGGCAACTGATATTGTTATCAACAAATCAATTTATCTAAAAACAGTGACTGCCAATATATTATTCTTAACGTTAGCTTGTTAGATTCATGACAGCAAAGGTGGGACGTAAACGTAACTGGTTAAACGTGGAAGTCTTATAATACTCATCTGGCCAACTCCTCGGGGATTATGGATGTGATGTGATGTGTACATACATATCTTCACGACAGGTCTCTTGCAGGGTGGGCAGAGACCACAGAGTGCCGAATATCTCTATTCTTACACACCTGTCGTGCTTTATCCACATTCATCACTCTCTTCATACATGCACGCCGGTTTTGGAGACTTCTAACGTCCCCATCACATAAAACTTTATTTATTTGATGTTATGTTATTTAATTACATTTTAAATACTCTTTGCATGTTGGATAATGACATACGCTCGGCATAAAACAGTTCATAGAGCACCTGTACCTAGTCAGTTTCTACACTGTATGTAGAGATCAAACAGTAGGTACCTATATAAAAGCACAATCGAGTGTGTACCCTGCAGCTGCAGACGGCGGCCTGTCCCAACGGCGCATACCCTGTTCCCCATAACGGTGTTCCCCAGCACCAATACAGTAAACTATGTATTTACTTGTCACGGCTTATCAAGTACTATGTACTTGATAAGCCGTTTACTTAGTACTTAACTAGTAGCTGCGGATATGTAATTTAGTTGTCATAATTTTCTGCCTCATAACATGCAATAACGACGGCAATAGTAATAAGATTTTAACCTAATTAAAAATTAATTTGAATTTAATTCAAATTACATTCCAGAGCGGTTATTAGATATTTGATTTCTTGCATATGTCATGAGTTTTTTTATACATATTTCACTATTCTGCTGATACGATAGATATTCTTTCGCTAACTGGATCATATTATGAATATAATAAAAATAATCGAGACATACGATAAATGTACGTAGATTGTTATAAGAATTTGCAACTCTACATACAGCATACAATTCAGCGATGAAGATGTTTGCTGCGTATTTTGACACAGGTACGTAAAGGTAGGTTCAAACCATAATTTTCTTATCGAGCCCACTATTTTATCATTTGCTATCTCAAACAAAACTATCGTTCAGATTTATATAACGTTCACATCGTCCTATATGATTTCAAAATCCGGCATGTAATGTAATGTACATATGTAATGTATGTAATGTATTGTAATGTATTGTAATGTATGTAATGACATGTAATCTAAGGTAAAGTTCCGCTCGCAAAACCAAAATTATTCCCGTTTATAGGGAACCTTATCTGTTGTTATATTATACGTAGATTTGGTTAAGCAGATGAATACCTACGTCATTTTTATAAAAAATTAAAAACGAAAACATCTATTGTAGAGCACTTGGAGTAACAAATAATTCAATTACAATGCAAAAAGCACCATTCTATTGATGTTTCGATTGTGATTCGAGTATCCAGTTCGTTATTGTGTTTTCAGGTACCGTAGCAGGAGGACCCTCCACGCCGTTCCGATACTGTAGCAATGAATAATACCGCTAATTAAGCCGTATCTCGTATATTTTAACAATATGAAATAATATTCTTTACGAAAGTAAAATTCTCATATTTTCATATTTATTATTTGAGGAAAACTTTAAAAATACATTGATTAATTTGTTTGTGTAAATTTATTAACTTATTCATTCATGTTGTACACATATGTGGTGATATGTCCGTAAAACCTTATAACATCAAGTAAAACAACATATTTCGGTTTTGTAATATTACATTTCTAAATACATATTCTTGAAAACACACAGGATGTGTTAAAACGATGGAGTGAATATTATGGAGATATGTATGCTTATGT
>DWFO01003955.1:0-11781 GCA_018246595.1 Mimoniades nurscia nurscia
ACGAGCCGCCGCATCCGAACAGCATTGGATAATGAACGACGTGAAAAGCCGATCAGATAAGATCGTAATCGGCAGAGACGCGGCCCGAAGAAGACGGGGCCCATCAATTTCTTCGGGATTAAAAATGCGGTTGATTCTGTTAGCAATTAGTTTTAATAAGTAAACAATTTCGTGTTCCAAATTGCGCTTAATGGATATTTAGGGCGAAAGTTTAAATGGCTTTAAAGGATTGTCTTTAAGGGTATAATCTAAATGTCAATGAACCTTGTGATTTAAATAGTCTGCACTAACATTTTGTTTCTAAGTACATGGGTACAATTATTAAATTATTTATGCATTTGTATTGTATTTTATCACATTACCTAATGGTTAATATTATTATTTCTTTGGGTTAATATTGTTTTAGTCAATATGTTTTAAATTGATATAACATAATAGCCTAACGAAACCAAAATTATTGTCAAGTCACATTTAAGCTTTTAGTCAGCTAAAGACGAAATCATTTATAGCAAACAAAGATCTTATTTGGAATAAGTTTTGTGCGGAAATATACGAAAACGGATGTTAAGTAGCTAGTTAACGAGGTTCCGACATAAAGCATAGACAATAAGTCGTAACGCAAACACACAGCACTGTTGAATTATTTTATTTTATATGTATGTATGTACCTGCTATGACTGGTGCCAAGGCCCCGAACACCAACTGGAGGAGCAACGTAAGACCCATGTTCGCAAACCTGGAACAAAACAATGGAACTTTAAAAAATATTTCTCGTGTAACAGAAAGATTAAGAACTTAACCTGTAAATATGAAATTTTGTTTAAAATTTAAAATAAGTATTTCAGTGCTATGATCTTAACTACTTTCTCACTAAAATTCATATTTATCGTAGATGACAAAACCTATCGGTACATTATGTTGATGATGTTTTTTTTATCAAATTATTTGGAACGTTCAAATTATTTTTAGTGCAGAGCAAACAAAGAGGCAAGAGTACCAAGTGCCCACTTAACTGTCCATAGACGTTACAACGGGCCTATCAAATTTTTTTATGTGTAAGAAAAAACAAGGTTGCGAAAAAAACTTCAATACAATAACGTGTAAAATGAAACAATGTACACACTAACATTGTTTCAATAGCATAGCCAATAGAAATGTTTACTGTTCCAATAATATAATTCTCAGTAGTGATGTATTTTCTCAACTACCAGTTTGTTTACATATCCAATTTACATAGCAGCGGAATTACACCACCACTTTTACTAATACATCTGATAATTCTATAATTATTGGATGTGTTTGCGACACCTGGCTAGCTAAGCCCATCGCGATAGACATGTGAATGAAACTCAATTTATAACTGTCAGTTAATTCTAAGTGTCTGCCTCGTTGGCCGGATTTACGTTTTACAATCTGGAGTTATGTCAGGTGTATGACATTAGGCTCACCCACTATTCTAGTGTCGGACGTTAATGTAGCTGATGAAAGGTGAGAATGTTCCACAATCCTCTGATTTTACGTATATACTATTAGTGGCCCAGCAGTGGCCGAAATGTGACCGTCAGTCGTAATTTTTTTTGTTTCAACGAGTAAAAATCTTTGATTCTCTACTTCATGGGAGTATATGACCACACAATACATTGTGGCTAACATTGACGGGATGAACATAAACAATAAATTTTTCATGTAATTCAATTAAATGAATTGGTTACACGAGGTATATATGTAGGTATATAAATACGATACAATAAATGTTATGTACACAAATATCACATATATATAAATGTTAGTACATAACTGCAAGTACGCTGAATTTTAGGTTTAGGTTTGACGGCGCGCTACATTTTTAAATTCAACTCAAAGCTTTTCCTAAAGTATTCTTATAATGACAGACGAACTTACCTCAATAAACTGCGTATTAGTAAATATAACATTTCAAAATAAAAAAAAATTGACTGTAATTACTATTTAAATATCTATTTCGAAAACATTTATTTTTGTTAAAAACATTTTATAGAGAAAGCAGTATATAGATATTTTCACCACATGAATTCAATTTTAAAACAGAATGAGTTATATACTTTAAAAAATTAGATTTAATAACTACTTGTCCTGGCTTATTTAAAAAACAAGTACTACGTACTATTGCTGTAGAATAGTCTGTAAGAACAATTAAAATCTCATATTGTAATCCTCCACTTTCAATAAGATTGTCATGTATCTACTGTTATAGTAATCCGTGGTTAACGGTGTTGGTTAGCAACTTAGTACAGTATCTACCTTAAATTGTAATTTAGTTGTAATCTTTGTTGTTTTCTGTTTGTTAACCCCAATAAATTAAAAAAAAAAAAAAAAAAAAAAAATGTTAAATATTTTGAATTATGAATCAATTTTCATGAAAGTGAATACTTTTTTGTAATACAGTCGTTCTAGAACTATCCCTTCGATGGCCGTAAAACTTTGGTGAGTTGTGGCGTTTGCGTCTAGGTACAACACAGTCATAATCAAGCCTGTATTTGCCCGAAGTTTTAGGCAGAGGAGTGTAGAATTCCCGCGTATCGCCAGCTATATTACACTCCTCATCGAAACGTGGGACTGCAGAACACTAAGTGTACGGAGTGGATTGTAGTGCGATCCCATGTTTCGCCGGTTACGTTTACGTCCCACTATGGAATAGGATGTGACTCTGGTGCACCTTAGCTAATTAGCGGAGATATTCTACTGAAAACTAAATACACTCTGGCAGCAATCATGTATTGTTTGGTGGAAATCAATCTCGGCGTCCGTTGACGTTACTCTACATATTATATACTCTATTATATACTGTATGTACTATTTACCATATACTCTATATACTACATATTATGTGATAAATCTTTAGTCTTTTATGCTCATAATAAAACCACTCATTTGGTAATACGCCGGCAAGTCAAAGCTGTACCTTTTCGCTGACATCGCAAAAAGATAGGCGGTACTATCAATTTAAAAGTAATTGACTCACAAGTTTTCCATATATAAAAACTGCGTTATAAAAATCGAGAGTCAAAGAGAGAGAAAAGACATGTATTCCTACAATTGAGTATTTCGATTGTACTTCAGGCAACTGTCATTACAGAACGGGTGCGGATCTAAGATGTAATTGTACAGCACGCAGTGGAAAATGTATTCAATATAGATTGTTTATTAATTAAAATAATGTCTGCTTGAAATCTGATTCAGGCAATTTATGATAAATACATTGAATTATTATAAATTATTAGAAGTTTTCCATAATTATTGGAATTTCCTAACACGATTTCAAACTGTGAAACAGGAGATTGTGTTATGTTTCCAGGTATCTGATAACTTACTTACGAAACGTACTTAGTACATTTTTATCATGCAAATATTTCTTCTGATGGGAAGTGAAGTCACGAGTTCGCATATCAAATTCAGTATCCTCGGAGCCAACGGGCCAGTGCCCCAATTATTTCGATAACGAGTGTCACTAATTTAATCTAAGTGAAACACAATACATGACTGAATTATTTTTGTAATGCCTATTGTGATAAATTATAATCTATGTATATCTTAAGATGAGTGCTTATTTTAAAAAAGATGCACAAGCACACCTATGGAGTTTCTTTCGCCGCTTCTTCTCCATAGCGAGGCATTTTCCGAAGCGGTGGTAGTTTCGTCTTGACGTACAAAAAGTGTTGTAATGAACCAATTTTGAATAAATGATATTTGAATTTGAATATTTGAATTGAATTTGATATTTAGCACTTCGTGCTCTCTGCCTGCACCGTACGGTACCTAGCGTGATAATAAATCATTGTCATTGAGCTGACGCAAAGAGAAGGTTAGAGCTGTTCCAAGTGTGACGTAAGAATACCTATTAGATCGTGTTAAACGACCAACTCGTGAAGTAGTAAAGTAAGATCCAGTCTTCTAAACGCATTACCCGTCATTCCCAGTACTACCATCGAAATAATAAAACTTATTCCTATTTACAACAGTCAAAAGTCAACAGTCAACTATTTTTAATATCCTCGTAGACTACAAAATAAATAACTTGAACAGCTACTGTTTATTTATATTTGCTCTGTCGGAAAGGATTAACTCCCTTTGAAATAGCTTTATTATGGAAACAATTTTATAAAATGTTTATTTGTAACAAAATGATCTTACTTTAAATACATAAATATTAATCTCATGTGAATTTATTCTTACTTAATTACTAGCCTCCCTCTGGCTATCCGTTCGAGAAAACATAGGCGTGATGTTCTGCTAACTTTTTTGAGAAATAAATGCCATACCGCAATGATATACCTTTATGATATGATATACCTTTATAGCTACACATAATACATTTGAAGCCAATTTTGCGCGTATAGACGGGCGTGATGAACACACCGAAGATGGAAGTTAATGATTAATTATGTAAGTCATTTGTCATGAAGAGACAATGCCAATACTCAATCGGACTCAAAAGTGAATAGAGGAGAGTGTACACAATAAGCGAACGTATGCTGGGGCGGGCGAAGGGGTGGGGGGGGAGGGCGAAAGGGAATGACGCAATTGGGAATAACTAGAAAGCAGATTCAGATCACGGCGCCGTGTTAAACAGTGAACGAGTTTGGTATTCGACTGACGGCCCCCGCGCTGCCCGCCGCAGCCCGTACTTATAATCTAATATTCGCAATTTACGAGGATCGCGGAAGGGGCCCGCCGGGAGCCGTAGCACTGTCATCGCGCCGGCGTGCCTGCCGCTTGCACTCACCTCCGCGCCGCCGCCATCTTCGGGAAGCTTTTTACGCTTTTCCCGAGGTCGATATATAGTGATCCCGTTGAGAATAGCGTTTATTTTTTATGAACCTAGTTATGTCAATAAGAATTTGAAACAAAATTTTATCATTCGAATGGTTAAATGGTTTTTAGTGACAAACAAAATAAGACTTAATTCACTATATCCTAAATGTAATGTGAATGGCAGTGTTTGAATACAACGAGCTAAAAATCAAGCTCAGTCGCTATCGGTGGAGCAATGAACGGAGACAAGTTGATGATAATGATGATGACAATAGTACCATTGTATTAAATAATTCGCAATTAAATACATTAGAATATCATAGGGATTATTTTATCTATGTAGCTAAATTAAAAATGTACTATACGCGCAGTGTCTGTATGTTCTAAACTCAAAATTAACATATTTTATAACAGCGTTTATCTGAAGAGTCACTTGTTTTGTTGTTATCTCCGCTGAAGCTATTTTACTGCAAGAAAAATATGCATAAAAAACGGTCTCACAGAAACAGCGCAAAAAGGTAAAGCCTTTTTAAGGCGACGAGGACATTTCGCGCCGACTTTCTAACGTAACGGTGTCAAAGCAATAAAGGCGAGGCATCTTCGTTATTTTAGTATCCTGTCGCTTTACATGTTACATACGGCCGCTATATCAAAATAATATATACAAAATTGTTTTTAATAAGCGCGTGACAACAAAAAAAAGACGCAATACAATAATAAGTAGACAAAGAGAGCACAACATATTTACTCCATTTTGAATTCGGAACGTGAGGAGTGAACGGTGTGTTACGTGACCATTGTAGAGTCGAGGCGGAGGCGGCGCGGTGCCGGTGTACGCGGCGTGGCACCTCGCCTCGAATCGTTACTCGGAGAGCCCGGGGCGGGGAGAGATCTATAAATTAACGGAACGACAACTCGTTCCGCGCCAGATAAAGCTACGCAACAAAACAATGGCCCGGACAAATACCTCGATCGTTAGCGACGAACGTCGTATATCTTTATGAAGTGTTCACTTCAAGGATACTGACTTATCTCGCCTGAGTGACGTCACTCTGGGTTTTGTCTAATGCCGCTTTATAAAAGTTGAAGAATTAAATTCCCCACCCCAATGATAAAAGAGGCAATCATTTTCATATCATTTACTGAATATTTCTAAAACAATTATTATTCTTTTGTATATATGCATAAGTACGTATTAAACTACATATAATCAATAACATACAATTGTCATAATTTCGTATCGTTTTATGGACCAAACCATAGCTTTATATTCCCTAGTGCTTCAAGTCAAAACATTTCTTTTAGAAAGTATAACAAAATCTCAAGATTTGCTTTGCTAGAAATTCGCGAAGCGATGAAGAATACTGCAACACAAGAATATCTCTAATTTGTTTCGTGTTCAAAGGCGAACGTTTCTAAACTTCCAATAATTTAATAAAGAAAGTTTATTGGAGTTAGGGAAGCGTGCGTGGCTGGCACGCTCGCCGCAAAAAGCCGAAAACTTTGATTCAATTAAAACGGAAAGTTATAGGAAGAAGTTCGGAGCGCGGTCAAAAGCGCCCGTTGCGATGACGCGCAAGGCCACCGAGCTGGAGGCTCCTGCGACCGGCGTCACTGCGGGCGGCCGTACGCCATTCGCTAAACCAGAAGTTGAGCCGCAAACCGTACGCGCCATTCCGCTACGGAATATCAATGCGGTTCCATTATGCCTCGTTTTAATCCAGAGAATTTATTTTCGTTTTATTTTAATTTTATGAATTCTAATGGAAATTCACACTGGACAGATTTTGTGAATAAAAAAAAAAAGGTGTCGGGTCCGGTGGGACCCGGCCGCGTTGCCTGCGAAAGCCACTGGTGGTGAATAAGGGGTGACGAGCATTGTTATGCAAATTGAGGTCGTTATTTCGCTACGAGTGAGGAAAGAGCGCGACTGCGCGCGCCCTGCTGCGTCCCGCGAGCGCCGCCGCCGCCCGCGCGCCGCGCAAGACGTTTTGCATAATTGGCAATACAAGTATCTACGTAGGTACCGGCCCTATTGTGGCTGAGCGTATCCGCCACTCCGGCATTGCTGTTTTACCAAACACTTCTCTAGTATTCGCCAAACTTTCAGTAGTACTATTAAATAAAGACGATTTATATACAAGATTATTATAGGTATACTTAAATAATTTTTTATATAGACGTAACATTATGCCTATAATCTCCGAAGAGGAACACTGAGGAGTACAGTGCACTCATAATTACTTCAATGTTTTCTAGATAAATTCTTACATTAACATTATATTCGATGTCTTACGTTGTATACTTTTAAAGTAACAACAAAATACTACTTAAACACACATAAAACATGAAAATTAATCCTTTTTCGTCGTTTCCAATAAGCCCATGTTGGTTTATCTGTGATATCGCGTAAAGGCTATAATAAAGCGGATCCTCGTAAAGCCGTAATCGGGGTAAGCCCCGTAGGAGATCATATTTCATGAAGTAATCGACGAATTTTTCCTCCCCGGGTGAAATTACTAAAGTTGCGGCCATCATATTCATATTTTCAGCCAAATTATCCAATATAATAAGTTTTAAAAGAGTAAGAGACGACTTTTAAAAGGAAAAGTTCTACGAAAGCACGTAATGGCTCATCCCGCTCGCGACTCCACCGCCCGCGGCGGAGCAGGCGGACCAGTAGCGTCAAATAAGTTTCTAATTGCTTATATTACCAAGTTATATTCGCTCTTAAAAGTAATTAAGTCGAAAAGTTTGAATCACATTCACGTATTTCACAGAGTTTAACATCAATCTTTCATATCTACTATCGGTATATAAACGTTTTATACTTTGATAACGTCCTTGCGCATTTCATGTGTAATAGCTCAAGAACACCGCCTACATTATACACCAGTGGTCAAGCTCAGCACTTTCGTAAACAATATACTTCAAGTGGAATAATGCATCCACGTGGAAACGTCATGAAAAATACCTTTTTGTGTGACGCGAAATACCCCAAAAGGTGATAAAACGTTCATTCCGCGCCCGCTGGCGCCGCGCAATAAAAGTGTTATACAAGTGAACCTGTGCATTGGAGCACGCATTTATCTGAAACAATATGTAGTTCTCTATATAACTTAAGACCGGGTACGTTTATAAATAAATGTTAGATAAATAAAGGCGTGATGTTACGTATTTTTTTTTTGTATTGACAAATAGGTCACCTGAAGGTACGTGGCCACCGTCACCATATTTGCAATACCAGAGGCCTCACGAAAAGGCTTTGCCGCTCCTGAAGTAGATTAGTAATGCTTTTTTTAAAGAATTCCTTGAAGGAACCCAAAGAACTTCATACTTGATCACTTTTTGCCTTGAACAATATACAATCTCAAATGTACAAAATGAATTTTCTGTTAATAGTTTTTTCCATTTCTTTTAGATGTGTGCACGTGGCTGAAAGGAAATGAAGCTATCGTTAACGCTGTTAAAGTAGCAATTGTTTCTCATTCTAGTAAAACGGGAACAGCGATGTAAATGTATTGAAAGCGAACAGACGAAATAATAAAAATAACAGGGAAACACTGTTTGATAACCACTTACTGTAAAGTTCGCGCGAACAGAACGCGGTACAAAAGGGGAGAAATGGAAAAGAAGTAGCAACGGTGGCTGGCAGACGCTTAAATTCAGAAGATATGAGGGAAATGTGTGCGATATTCTTGTTTTCAAGTTGGCAATAACGCGGTGTATATGGAGCGTGCTCGTGGCGTTACTGTGGCAGTAAATAAAGGAGCTACCTACCTACCGAGCAGGGGGTCTGGCGGCCGCTATCAGATCATTCGCCGTCCAAAATTTCCACGTTAAGTGCTACCGACTTCGCTATGAACTATTGTTCCCCTAGACAATTTAGCCGCCGCAATGAAATAAAGAAAGCTTTTAAATATAATAGCATGCTATAAAATAGATAAGTTTATTAGTTAGAAACTGGACTCGACTGGATATTTAAGCACAGCGTTTAGAGAAAACAATCTGAAAATACACGGCGCCATACAACCGTACGCCGGCGAGAGGAATTTTGCAGGAGCCGTGGGTAATTCTGAAAAAAGAAATTTCTCGTGGGAAAATAAAGAAGGCCAACTTTAGTATATCGGTGTGCGAGTGTTTACGAGGCGGGCAACCGAAATAAACAAACCGACAGTAAAGCACAAAGGCCAGGTTCGGGGAAAATGGCCGTCCATTCTATTCCACCGCCGCTCAACAAGGAATTATTGGAACGTTTTTAGGACTGATTAGTTCTAGTCCTTCAAAGCATTGTGATCACATACATACCTACGTATACATGTGAATATGTAGGTATATGTTGAAATGAAAAAGAAGCTATTTATTTACATCTTACCTGCATAATACTTTTCTACGCTTCAGTATAGTTTATTTAATAGATTGTTTGAAATTAGTTTTACTTATCTGTTATAAGCGGCATCCTTATGGAGGTACCTTGAGCGTGAAAATACCCGCGTAATCAAAATTATATCAGCAGTGTCAAGCAAGAGAAAAAATGCAACTTTTTCGATTTAAATGACTTAAATAAATGATATCTACTTTAAGTTGTACAAACAATAGTAATTACATAACATTGAATATCTATCTGCAACAGAGCATGTTATATAAAAGCGAATACAATATTAGATAGAGAATCGTGTACGTGCGGGAGACAATTGGGAAACGGAACGGACGCCGCGCCGCGCCGGATACAAATTAAAATATTAACAATAGGTAATTCCCCTGACAACGAGCAGTTCGCGCCATTGTCGGCCGACTGTGAAACTGGATTATTATATTTGAAAATTTACTACATTGTATCCACACGTACCAATTAATGGAACAATAATTTGATGCACCACGTGTCCGAATGATAATAATATCGTTTACTACACAGTTGTTTTATCTTGTTATAATTTACGACCAATAAGCTTGTAGTGTTATAAGCGGTTTTAAAATCCAATGTACCACCATTTACTATTATACTGTCACGACGGGATCGTTATGGGGTGGGCAGAAACCACGGAGTGCCTATCAGCCAAATCTCGATCATAACACGAAGCACGACAGGTGTGTAAGAATAGAGATATTTGGCACTCTGTGCTCTCTGCCTACCCCGCAAGGGACCTGGCGTGAAGACATGTGTACATATGTATGTAGATGGTCTATAATGTTGTCGTGCCTGTCATCGTGCTCGTGGTGGACAGGACACGTCGCTGATGGATGCAAGTATTCCTTGTTGTCTGCGTGTAACACGACCTATCGGGCTACACTGCTAACGATAATGCACTGTGAGCATTAACTTCATATTACTGTAGGAATTTTATAACATTTTATGTAAATCGATGAATGAGTCATTTAATTAGTAGGTATAAAAACATGTTACGATACAAAAATGACATCATCAAGATTTTAGGGTTATATTTTGCTCATAGCATTTTCTTTAGTTGTATTATCCAAAAGGCGATTGACTGATGAGATTAAATTATTTGAACAAATTATTGAATTGTTCCAATTCGACTTTAAACTCTGAGCACTTGTTCGTTCGGCTATTTGCAGTAACTCGCGATGGACCGGTGCTGGCGACCTGAGCGTGCTCTGGTGACGTAACAATAATCAAGTTAATTATAAGCGTCTGTGACGTACGTAGGGCCTGTCTACTTACACGTCGCTGAGAGACCCCTCGAAGCCGCCGAGGAAGCTCATCCTCCGGAAGTACATATACACCCGCCGGTTGACCCTCACGCCGGAGCGGCGCGCCCTCAGCTCGCGGTTGTACGCGTCGCGGAGAGACCGCCACTTTCTTTGAAGTTGCAGCACTGGGGGATGAAATGTATATTAAAGGCTCGAAGGGACGACAAGTTCAGTTCAAGAACTCATTTCAGAATCACCACCTCTGAAGCACCTCGGGTTGGGCACTCTATATGCTCTCTGTTTACACGGTATGGATTTGGCGTGGTGATATAATGAAGATATCTCCATCTCCGCGTTTAGAGTTGTCTCGTGCAAGTGTCGTATGCAAGTGGCATCACTCGTACATGCGATTATTAATCATATCTTTAAGATCTGAGACACAAAGTATTGTAATTGGACACAAAATTACAATACTTTGTGTCCAAAACAGCGTCGTTTGACGTGCGCTTATCACAAACTTTACGCACAGTCTGAGGATTGAACTTCTCAGTAATTGGAAGTACGATCAATATAACAAGAAAACTAGCAGAGACAGGTGGTATCCGCAAACAAACCTCTATCATACGCGGTAGCTTTGCTAAAGCTGGCCCAGTCATGGTAGAGGCTGGCGCCGACCTCCTTCCACAACATCAGCTTCTCTTCTCTCTCCAGCGGCTGATCCGCCCGATACAACCCTGGCCGCTTCTTCACCTCCTCGATCAGCTTTACGGGGTTGAACTCATACATTCCAAGCTTAGGCATTTGGGAAATGAAATTGTTAGTCAATGCTTCAATTTGGAGAGACACGTAAAAATAAAGACTGTTTTCTTGTTGTAGATCACGCGCGAAATAGCGACAAACTATAGTATAATATTCGTATTGACCAGCTTACGTGTCGTCGATACAGTCAAAAGCAAGCGAGCGTTTTTTCTTTTTTTTTAAATGTGAATGCAATATGAGGTATACTTATAGTAATAATAATTTCGCCGACACGTCAGACAGTTATTATGTTCGTTTTACACTTGTCTCACGCGAATATACGTTTTCGCGCTTACACGTGTGGTGAATGGATGGGGGATAGGGTAGGACGAATCGCGATCGCCCCGACGGCTGGCTGCGCGTAATTTGCGAAACGAACGAGTGAGCGATGGCTACGTTTTCCAATATCGAGTATGGTGTCGTTGCGACCGACACACCGCGACGCAGCGGACGCGACCGTGCGACTAATGTTGAGTAGGACATACAAGAGGCAGTACATTTGTACCGGACATGACGTAAGAATGTAAGAGCGCCTCAAAA
>DWFO01003956.1:0-11781 GCA_018246595.1 Mimoniades nurscia nurscia
TTCCGTGCTCATATTTTGGTACTTCGACATGAATATTAATTGTTGAATATTAATTGGCTGCCTCGTTGGTCGTGTTGGTTGGAAGTGCGAGTGCCGAACGGGAGGTCCTGGATTCGATTCCCGGGTCGGGCACTACTAATTTAGATTTTCTACTAGTGGCTTGGAGTCTGGATATGTGCCCGGTATGTGGCAATAGGCTCACCACCTATTCCATCATAGGACTTAAAAGTAACTGGTGAAACGTGGGAGTGTTTTACATTCCTCCGCCTACCTATTCGGGGATTACAGGCGTGATGTTACTTTTAATTTATAGGTCACATGAAATGGCTCTTCTATAACTGTTACTAGTGTTTATAACTCAGACGGTATCCGTATCCGACTAATTCTTACTGCATAATCTGTGTAAAGCAAGCAGTTTATCCATGCATGATCCATCCATACTCCCATATCCACTAACCGCAATATCAGGAAGTTTTAATCCAGATATACGATAATACAGTCTGACTTATCACAGCCATTTTTGACACCAATGCCTCAAATGTCTGGCGCTAATGTGCTGGTAAGGTCATATAAAATCAATCAAGTAGGTCGATCGTTCTTTATGGTATTCAATAATACGAGTATAACGATGTAGAACAAACGGAATAAAAATATTCGCCATTAAGAGGCGCGTGCCCTATCAGGGAAACACAAAGAAGTTTTATCAGAGGAAAGTTATTAAAGTAACTCCCAATATTTTATTCGAAATTGCCGTGTTCTAGGGTCGTATGAGGGTGACTCAAAAATTGGGGTTTGAGAGGATTTTCTAAATGTGTATAGCCGCGCAGAGGTAGTAACTATGAAAATATCAATGGTATGTACTCGTAAGTATAAGAATTTTGCAAATCTAGCATTTGCTGCAGGACTTCGAAAATTGCTTCAATAAACATTGATTGATAAATAATATTACAACATACTCTACTATTATATGTATAATATATTTTCACAAATGAAAAGTTATGGTGAACCTATAAAAAATGTCATTTATACCTTATTTTGGTTCCTAGATAATAAAAGATCAAGTAATTTCAAGTTAATAAATTTGTATAAAAATTAATGAATTATAATCAAAACGGAACTAGACGCAATCTTATAACCACCCTATTTCTGAAGTTAGCGAGGACAACTCGAGAAGAAGTTTCTTAGGAACAATAAATCAATGTGTCGAATGATTGCTCTTCATCGGGTGCCTCCTGTTGGAATCAAAAGTTGCTAATCACCGTTGTATTAATAAGGCAAGAAAATACTCACAAAAGTTTTGCGGAGTTTTTAAGACTTTCGGGCCTTTGAGACCGCCCGTATCCTTCACAAGTTAGAGGACTTGGCATTTTTCCGTTTAATAGTTTCTTTTTTGTTTTATTAGTTGGCTTATTTATGACAGAGCACTAGTAAGGTTGTTTTTTCGTTAGTTTTTAATCGAAATTCTTTAAATTTAGTTCATACATACATATGTAGTTCTGTTCCACTACCGGCACGTATCTTTTCACTGTTTGTAAAGGACGTGGGTTTTGAAGATTCATTCACTTACTGTAACGATAAAGCCAGTTATCATGAGATAACCTACACACATTAGGTTTTTATATATTGTCCTCTAAGGCGTGTGAAATTTGTCAAACCACCAATGACATGACCTACACATTTTGGAAGGAGACTTTTTAACGATGAAACGATGAATGGAGTGATGGTAATATTTATTGGACATGTACCGTATAATTTAACATCTACTGCTCATATTATCTAACATACAATTAGTTAATAGACGCAGTGCGCCAATACAGAAATGTATTATTGTAATGACATGGAATACGTACAATTGTATAATTAATTTATATTAACGTCTTGTACTAACATCGAGTGGTATATCGTATAATCGTATACTAACATCGAGTAGTTGTGAAAATAACAATCATAACCTATTTCATATTATTACAGGCGTGACGTTATGTTTGTTACGTTTATAAAGATCTTATTCAATATGGGTGAATAATATTACGCAAATGTTCGACATTAATTAAATTTTTTCTAGTAAATGCTATTATCAGAAAATTTTCATGTATTGTATATATATATAAGTACATGCTAATTTTTTATATACATATATGTACAACTTTTGTACATAGCTATAAGAGTTTGTATATGTTTGTACATGCACGTGCGAGTACGCACGATTTTTTTACATGCTGTTATCACAAATCGACGAAATTAATCGAAGTAAAGCATTGCGCCATTGAAATAGGAGATTTATGTATATATTATGATTATCGCGCATTTATCACGCACCGGACAAAATAACAAGAAATCAAAAGGTTAATAATAGTGCGCGAGGAACAATAAGAGACAATAAATGTAGAGGGTGTTGGATTTATTGAGGCGCGGTTCCGTATGTATTTCCGTTACATTTTATTGTACAATATACCAAGATGAAGTGCTACGTTCAGTTTACAGACAGACGGGTTTCAAAGGTATGAAACATATCTAATAAAATAATTCTATTCTTACCTTATTTTGTTACATTTCTAACAAAATTTTTGAAATACATTTCGACACCTATTTTCATTATTGTATAAGAGAATAGACATTTACACGCATTTTTTGTACCTACCGACGTGGTTGTAAACATACTTTTTCTCGACATTTGATGTATCGTTTTATTAATTTTACCAATTATAGTTTGTTATAACAATTTCCAAATATAATTTTTCATAAAGTTAAATTTAGTTATTTTAATTTCTTTCCCTTAATCGATTTCACATCAAAGAAACGAATGAGCATTTTTGTCTAAAATGAATGTAACATTGATATAATTCCTTGAAAAAATTGATAACGTAACATCACGCCTGTAATCCCCGAAGAGATAGGAAGTGGAATGTACTACACACACATGTTTCACTACATAGGTTCACGTCTCATTATAGAGTAGGTCGTTGTCCTACACCGGGCATATATCCAGATTCCGAGCTACAACTAGAAAATCTTAATTAGAAAAATCTGATAGTGCCTGACCTGGGATTTGAACCTTAAACTTTCTGATCGGCAGGCAGGTTTGCAACGAACAGGACCAACGAGGCAATCATATAAGTCATATAATTGATATTTTGTTATTATTCAGTATCGTACTATTTATGTATTAGTGTTATAAAGAACGGACAATATGTAATTTATAATAATGCAATGTTATGGAAGTTTAAAACGGGCATGTTAGCCTGACTACCAGATGTGAAGTAATCGGCCGAGTCATGGATTTGTTTTCAAAGGTCAATCAAATCGCGGGACATTTACATGTCTGTTAGTTTATCCATATCTACGAGTATTTATCGAATGTTCATGGTAGGGTTTGTACTCAATGTTTAACTTGCGTATCTCCAAAGCTTTTTCTGCTATGGGTGGTCTGGTGCGCAATTTATATTGCAACATTGCAGCTCATTTTCATACATCTTACGTACAATAATCTTGTGGACAGTTCGCTTCGCATTGGTTAGGACCAATTGGCAAATTTATAAGTGCATTACTACCATTTTTAGGTTAGGCGTTTTAACGGGTAGCTTAAGATCTTTAAATATAGATATTCACTTAAAAGCGTTCAACCGTTCAATCGTTGTGATTTTTCATTAGGTATTATTTTATTGATATATGCGATTGTATACTTCGCTTTTTCATTTGTCGACAGAGCGATCCTGAGTTCAAAGCTCGGGTCAAATACTGTTGATTTTTTTAAACTAGATACCAACTTAAATTTTCTAGTTAACATTTCTAGTACTGGCTCGGAGTCTGAATTTATCCCCAGTGTACGGCAATACGCTCATGCCCTATTCCATAGCAAGCATGACTGGTCAAACGTGGGAGTGTATTACACTCCTCTACCTACCTTATCGAGTATTACAGACGTGATGCAACGTTTTATGTAGGTATATGTCGCATATATCAACATATTTATACTCTTCGGTTTGTTATCCGCTTACTGCTATGGGAAACATGCGGGACCGTATGTATGTAATTATGGATACATAAGTACTTTTCAGTTGGAGATTCAAGTTTTGAGGCACCACTGTTCCTTATATTCCTCTTCATTAACATCAACGCCCGAAAGCTACTTTTAAATCTGAATATTTTCTTATAACTTCCATTCATTATCTGTTTACTTCAAACATACGGATAAAATTGAATGAAACAATTATTTTTCCCATTGTTCATAAATCATTTAATTAGTCTAGATACATAAACTGTTCATGAAATCAATATTTAAATTAGCCATTAATTCAAAAAGCCTAAAGATACATTAAAGTTGTTACTAAGATGGCCCCAGAGACACCTATAGAAGTTTTAAGCCAATGTACTAAATATGACTTTAATATCCAAGATTGCCCCTAAGGATTCCCAGATGATTCCACGATAACGAGCCGCCATGTCCACTCCGTTTTCATTACTATAACTGCTAGTTTTCTCGCTCTAACGGCTATAAACAGCCGCAAATAGACCGGCGAGGAACAAGTTCTCCTTAATCGGTAATCTTGGTGTGCTGCGACGGATCAAGTGATTGCCACAACTGTCTAGATGTGCCACGAGCGTAGTTTTCATGATCATCAACAACAATAACAACATATCATTATCATCGCCATCGGCAATTTTTCATCCACTACTGGACATGGCTTTTCTCAGAGAAGGTATTCGTTGAGGTCGTCATCTTCCACCTTTGTACTGGAAATAGGTCTCTCCTAATTGACACCACTCCTCGTCAGATCTCCTGGAAAGGAGGGCGACCTACACTTTCACTGAGACGCGGCCACCACTCGATGACCTTTCTTACCCATAGGTTATCGGTCGTTCGAGCGATGTGGCCCGCCCATTCGTTGAATAGACGCATTCAACAACCATACTGTATAAGGTATTTTTAAATTTTTATCTCCTACTAGTGTATGTATGTGCTAGTGTTAAACTGTTTGTGATATTTTTTAAACTGTTTGTAATATTTTTTGAACTGTTTGTGATGTTTTTTGATAGGTAATTTCCAACGCATTGTATTAGCTATTTTAAATAGATGTTTCTTAAATTATTTCAGTAAAACTGATTACACTCAAATACTGCTTTATATCTAGATATGTTTGTAGGTATCATCAAATTGCCTTCGAGCTTATATAAAATATGCTTTTCCGTTATAATCCTGACATTAAAATAACTGAGTAAAACATGTCGGATAATTCTTTTTTCGTAGAGCTCCAGTTCATTAATGTCATGGAAAATTCACGCTCTAGCCGAAGGCACTCCTGATAATTGAATTCCTATAGGATGTTGTAATATAAGTAAGGATTTAAAAAACCGAAAATTCCTGTAGCTCCTTCCCTCCTTGGATTAGTGGTTGCAATCGCGACTAACAAGCAAGAGGTCTTAGGTATGAATCCAGGTCGCACAAATTATTGTTGAGATTTTCTAATTAAGCGTTCATAAGTAGCACGGATCTGAATTTGTGTCTGCTGTACGGTAATAGGTTTGTATCCTATTGTGTAGGACTTGTAAATAATTAGTGACAAATTGGAGTACTGCGTTCCTCTGCCTAAGCCTTCTGGCAAATATAGGTAAGATGTAATAATAATTCCCTTTAAAATAATCAGTCCTTCTAGTACTCGTATTCCTAACTCAATTTCTAAACTTTATGAAGAGAGTTTATTGGGATCATTTTACAGATTTAACACCTCCGTGCTTTCCTGTCTTTGGCTGCTACATCTTTAATTCCCGCTTAGTGTCTGGTAAAGGCGTCCTTTTATTTTTACACGCAAATTAGTAATAAGGATTTTTTTTTGGTGGCATGGTCGTTTTACTAATTTGTTACTCTTTTGTTTGTTGAGGTGTGAATTGGAAACATATCATGCTCGTCGTTCTATAGTAACCGAATGAGATACGTAATCAAATAATTAGCCAGGAGTTATTTATTTGTTTCATGGAAAACATAAAGATTTATAGAATGTGGTGGACTTTGATAACTTAGACTTTTATTTTTGAAGCTCTGTATAAAAGAGAAAAACAACAATAAATAAACAACTCTAAGTCAGAACCGTCACTTACCAATCCGACTAAGTCTATAACCTCGTATAAGTTTCGGATTCGATTCTTCAGAGAGACGCCGAGCGTAGCCCTCTCCGTAGCTAACTGGCCGACCTTACATTGGTAGACCATTCATACCGTGAGTATCCACGTCTCGGCTCCGCATATCATAATAGGTAGAAGGCACGTATTGAAGAGTTTTGTCTTCAGGCTTCGTGGTATTTGCGACGAAAAGTCGACACGCTCCATGTATCTGTAACTGGCTATTAAATTAAATCCTTGAATTGCTTATTAATCTGAATTATGGCAGAAATTATAATGAAAATAAAGCTACTACAGAGTTATCTTTTTACTCTTAAAAAATATTTTCTAATTTATAATTATACTATCATTGAAGAGCTCATGCAAGGTCATGTGAAAACTAGGTGGCATTTGCGGTATTATAATTAGACTGCTGATAATGATAATAATTTTAAAGGTATAAGATGTCTCCTATACAAGAGACGAGACTCTGGTGATCACATTATCGTAATTAGTGCAGCCTGCCAAAGCACAGCTAAATGCCCTGGCTATAGACGAGCAACAGTGTAGGTGGGCCGAGAAACCGTAATCTGAAACTCCAACCTACATGCTCAGAATGACGATTGTGGACTAAACCCCCATTTCGGAAGACCTACGTAGAACAGTGGAAGGAGACCGGCTGATAATAAAGATGATGTTAATTTGAATGTTCTTACACCCAGTTACAGAACAAGTAGGTAGTCGTGCCGATCACAAATGTCGTCTTCGTTCAGAATAGAGTCCCGTCTCAGTACTCAGAACCATGCCTGCTTAATCAATTTATTTTTTTATTTAGCAATTTGTTTAATTAAATCAACAATGAATAGCTTAATGAAATATATGCATATATGACTATTATTTTGAACATAAATTTTGTAAAATAGAGTGGGTAATGGACGTAAGTAAGTCCTGTCCAGTTATAAATGCGTATTTTGTCCTACAGCGAGACACTCGGTTTAGCGGTCAGCCTAGCTTCCTAAATGTAAGTGCATCTAAATGGAAACAACATACAACAACATTAACAAAGCAATCCGAGTTTATCCTAGTAAGTCCCACTTAGCGTATATCAGTATAACTCGACTTAGCGTTAGGCCGATAAGACTCGGTGAGCTCACTGTTCTGGCCACGTGTATTAGTAGTTCAAATGTAATAAGGTAAAGGCAAATTAAAAATGTTCTGAAACTTAACAGCAATCGAAATGTATAAATGTGTTTAACGCTCAATCCGCTTTATTGTACATCTTCATCGTCTCGTGGTGATTATGCGTATATCGCCTTTTTTGAGGGGATATACGCATAATCACCACGTCGCTGCTGGGTATGCGGGTTGGGAATCGTAGAGCATAGCTTTTCGCATCGCTTACGCTGCTGCCCATCGGCTGCCAGGGCATTTAGCTGTGCCTAGGCATACCGCTCCATACGATCTACCTGCCCCAAAGTCTATTCGCCTTTCACGACATCCTGTATCCCGCCATATGATCGGGGGATGTACATATTCTAAAGGAACTTCTATATTCTAAAGGCCAAATATTCTAAAGGCCCCAGGAAAATATTCTAAAGGCCCTTACAAGGAATTGTACTCTTATACACATGACTACAAATAAATACGAGTAGGTAACTATGATTTAGTGTATATTGGGCTACACTACACTATACCAGAACTATTAGCTTGTAACCTCAAAGTAACATCACGCCTGTAATCCCCGAAGAGGTAGGCAGAGGAATGAAGAACATTCCCACGTTTCACCAGTTACTTTTAAGTCCCACGATGGAACAGGTGGTGAGCCTATTGCCATATACCGCGCACTTATCCAGACTCCGAGTCACTACTAGAGAATCTAAATTAGAAAATTTTGTAGTGCTATTAGCTATATTTTATAAAATTTGACAGCGTATATATAGACAGTCAGATTGTATTCATAACTGCTAGTACAATTAAATGGGTCACGTTTACATCGCTTTCATGATTTATCTGTTCCTATGCTGTGGTTTTTCTCACTTAAATTTTATTAAGATGGTTCTGTTGGTAGTTTCCTTTTGTGCGTGTTTAAATACTTTGAATTATTTGTATGTCAACACGGTTTTCAATACATTTTTATAGTAATTTATCAAAAAAGCACGTTACTGATCAAATGTAAATGTTGAGTGTTCTTAATGATACGGCTACAAAAATAATGCAACTTTCCAAACAATCATTCTTGTATTTGCCAATTCGGAATCCCGGTTCTTCAGGCAAGCGCGACAGCGTATATTAGAGAAGCTTAGGCTTAGCGCCGGGTCGCGGCGCTACCGGGATTATTGCATTAGCTTTATAAGACTAAATATATTTTATAGCATTTATTTGCAGCTCGAGTCCTACTTCCTTTTCATACTTAATCTATTGAATTTGCAACTAAATTGCCACCTTGAATTAACTAGGTTCGAACCGAACGAGATCACGGTAGACACTCGGAGTATGTTCGACACTAGTAAGCAGAAAATACCATATATGTACATATGTACATATATACGCAGCAAATACCATACCCGAATTAAGCCATTGCATGATTTAATCACTTTTCATATTGAATAGCCCCGAACCTTCGTAACTAATTTCGTTTGATGTCGTAACGATTTACTATTTCTCTAATACACTGTTAAATATTAATTAAGTGTTACTCACGTTAATCACATCACGACAACACGATTATAACCGCATGGGCGATGACGTCACTAACAAGCTAATAATATTCGTGTAGGTTTGATTATAATTAACCTCAGAACTGTGATGACATGTGACAGTTAAAGCGGTATATTATTTCACTCGATCTTAATGATACGTATACTGTATATTTCTTCAAATATTTCCAATGCCATTGAAATTGTTGAAAAGTATGTAGAGTTGTTGCGTTATATTACTTAACTAGCTGATACCCGTGATTTCGTCTCCGTTGCTCCTTTTACTGTTTGTACCTAAATAATAATATATAAAAAAACTTGTGTTAGCAACGCGAAAGCAAGATGCATATAGGTAACTATCAACGAGAACGACGTTATGTGTCGTGTCATGAGAATCCGAATACGTGGGTGAGGCATCGTATCTCTTCCGAGTGTCGGGCCCGTTGAGCCTTCGTGCTAGGAGGGCGCGGGTGCGTTCCGCTGGAGATCCCGGGGTCCTCGTACTAACGCCAAGGAAGGTTACTGGGGAGGTTTTAGTGCTGTAAAAGTCTCAGGGTACCGAGTACCTTTGTAAACAAATAAATTTAAAAAGGCGACCGTCAACTTAAACACAATTCATATAATAAACTGTAAATTAAATGAAGACATTGCAATATTTTTTATAAATAAACCTAAGAGTCTAAGAAATAAAATTTAGTAGTCTTAATTAAAATCTGTCCAGTAGTTTGTCAGTGATATGCGCACAACGCATACCTCTATAATCTTATTTATATAAATATAATATAGGCGTTTATATGTATTTTAATTGACCAATAGTGCATTATTCTGAAGTGGTATCTAAAATTTATTTCTTGGGCGAAACTTCAAGATTAGCCAGTAACAGACCGCCCGAATTCAAGTACTTTTTGATTACTTAGTGTCTATTGAGTGCAAAATGTAAACACAGAGTTTATTTTGCTTTCATTAATAAATGTATACGACCTCCGCGCCATCTATAACGCACGCACTTCTGCAACCTTATACAGAGTATATGTTCTTTGGGGTATTTTTTTCCTCATTTGTCAGACGCAATCAGTACACTATTTAAAACTTTAGGAAAGGGGGTGGTAACTTGGATCTAATTTATTAAAATTCAACTATACGGGACTCTGCAATAGTAATATTTAGCACTATAATACTTTTAAGGCGTACGTAAGGTAACTAGCTAATAAATATTAAGAACAGTAAGAAACGTATACTCTGACTCTATGACTAACGTGTACTCTGTATATAACGTGAACTCCAGGGCACAGAAACATTGGTGACAATTACTACTTGTATTATAGTACATTTCTGTTTATTCTTCAAAAGCAGAATCCCGTTGTGTCAAATATGCAACTACAGCTTTAATTTTATTTAAATCAGCAAAATAATATTTATTTTCATTATGTTTTTGAAGTATTTAAAATGATTGTTTTTTTTATTCGCAACTGGTGCAACGTGGGAGTGTTCTGCATTCCACTGCCTACGTCTTCGGGGATGACAGGCGTGATGTAACGTTTACGTTTACCTATTTTATTTCTTACGCTAACACGGTTCATTTAAAAAGATGCCAACGATGTAGTATGTGCCTAGACGGCAGCGCGCGGTGAAAAAGTTCCTTGTAGGTAATGGTGGGGTTTCTTTCGAGATGTTTTAATATTAGTAGTTTGAAACTGTAATCTAAACTAGAGAGCCTCGAGTTATTTCAAAAGGTTGTTGAGAAACTTTTGCAGTTGATAAAAAGAATAATAGGGCCGGTCTAGCTCGTTTCTTGTTGAATTTTTTGTTTTGTGCAAACCGGAAATGTTCGAATGAATCTGAACAGGGGAGCATACAACTAAGGTTCTTTCTTTCTAGAGAAAAACAATAGGTCCAAAAAATTATTATTGCCATTATTACTGTATCATCAGGTCTTTTATACAGTAGCCAGAGAACAGAGAGTTAAATATTTGTATACTTACAGTCTGCATCTTTGTGTCTAGGACACGTGTAAATGCAAGATGTGAGAAATGTGTCTAATCGCCCGCTGCATAGCGCTCCTCCACATGTAGACATGCCAGCAATGTTAGCATCGTGTCATCAGTCACTAACAGGTGAAAATATATAACAATAATCAAAGTGTAAACTAAAATCACATTATTTGAGCTATTGTTTTGAAGTTTTCTTGGTTGATTGTGGGTATGGTTATGATTGATAGGTAAATTATGTAAATTATGTAGGTAAATTATGTACTTTTATTCTTTTAATCCTCAACTGTACCTACCAGTTGAGGATTAAAAACCTTATATAGAATACAGACATTTAGATAAATATTTAATACATATAGCTAAGATGTAATTAAATTACAAATCAAAACTTTTAATATTTCGTTTCATAAAATTGCATAAAACAAACAAAATGTTGGGGCGATACACCCAAAGCATATGAGCGGTTAACTGTAGATAATAGAAATTCAACCCGCCCTATGGTTTTATTTTAACCTGATGAATACTCCAGTTTGACGAGGAAAGTGATGTTTTGTTATACCTGGTACCAAACCAATATTTTTTAGCTTTTAGTGCAATATCTGCATCATTTATATTATGTTTATCTATAACAAAATAGTTGAATTTAAAAGTTTTTCAGTAATTGTATTTCCAAAGTTTTAGTTTTAATATAAAATTTTGACTTGCATGGGGGATTCATACTTGTTTTATGATTATAAGTTGACAAAGTTCTTTATTTTGATTATAACAGATACCTATGTAGATTCTTTTTTTTTATTTACCGTCTAACTAAACCCTATGATCCGCCATTTTGCTTTGGAAACCATCTTACATTTGAAGGTGTTTCATGGTGTTCACTGTTTTACAAGTCAAGCCCTTTTATTTAATAATAATATATAATATCTAGGGACATCTCCACACACGGCCATCTGATCCCAAAGTAAGCATCAACAGAGCTTGTGGTATGGTAACCAGACGGCTGA
>DWFO01003957.1:0-11781 GCA_018246595.1 Mimoniades nurscia nurscia
GTAACTGGTGAAACGTGGGAATGTTCTACATTCCTCTGTCTACCTCTTCGGGGATTACAGGCGTGAAGTTACTTTTAGATTTTCTAATAGTGACTCGGAGTTTGGATTTGTGCCCAAAGTATAGCGATAGGCTGACTATCTATTTCATGGAATAAAAACCTAATCTAACTGATGAAACAAGGGTATGTACTATACTCCTCTGTCTACCTCTTGGGGATTACAGGCGTGATGTTTGGTTTACAAAGATAATTTGAATTTGTAATTCTAATTAGAATGACATATAACGGAACTTCATACTAGGCAGTACCAAGAATATTCAATGTCGTAAACAACAACCTAATATTATTATATAAACACTTTTATGTAACATCAAACTGTTAGACAATTAACGTCCTCATTACAGAACGTAAGCCACTTGGCCCTCCTTTATAACACCATTTCTTATATAAGGCTTATTTCAGTTTATCGGGATATTAAGTGGGCTTATCTGAAATACGACACCGGCAAAACCTTCCTATCAAATTTGGTGTCCACCAGACACGCAACAAGGGTACAATGTGACGGATCCGGGTGATAAGATAACGGCGGTATTAAAATAGAACGATTCATGCCTAAGACAGTAAGCGACATGCCACAGTCTATGTAAGCCTGATAGATTGCTATATACCGTTAGACAATTATCTTTTATCGCTTTTAACGCTTAATGTTTAATTATTTGCTAGTGCTAATTATTTTAATAGCTATAAACAAATACTTTGTTTGTTTAATGATTTACTACACCGGAAAAAGTAATTCAGCAAAACTCAGTAGAAAATTTCTATTGTTTGGGTAACACTTAAGCGCCCTTTCGGTAAAAATATTGTGTATGAATTAGTTGTAGAATATGTATGTTTTTTGTGTGGGGTTGCCAGTTGCGTGTATATTATGGAACATCTCAATAGTCAGGCATTGCAAAGTATTTGACGGACTTTGAATAGAACGGGTACCGCTATTAACTGAACTCATATTAACCAACGCTAATTGGATTAATGTATCATACCAGTTTCATTATCAACAATTTGACTAAATTGTCTTGTTAATAACGAATATTACCTAGACCAATGGCACTTACTCGAGGCGAGTCGTCAGTGTTTTTGAATAGCAGTGGCAACTAGCGGTTACTGGCTGTCCGTGGATACAGGAAAATGATTTCATATGCAATTTATATCAAAATGAATGTGTATGTTTCAGGCATGCGCGCAGTCGAGGCGCGGTTGTATGCCCTGGCCGCCGCCGCACCGCGCCGGCGCGGCGGGCAGCGGTGCAAGAGGTCGCGCTTTGTAATCCTGAATCCGAAAGTTAAGCAGGGGAATTTTGGGCAATACCCCTAGTATTGAGGGGTTTCCAGCAGTGGACTTCACAGATGATGGATGATGTTGTTGACCCTAACAACAACAGAAATTATTCACTTCCAAATTACTGTATGCTTTTCATATAGTGTGATTGTAATTTTCATTTATTCATTCAACTTTTGGACCAGTGACATTAAGCCCCTTTTGTTTTTATATCGCTTCGACAAAAGAGCGGTAACGGAAACAAACACAGTCCGTTAATTTTGTATGAAAATATATTTAGGATAATTTCAAAGCGAATGTTGTTTAAGTATACACATATTTTGTCGATTGGTCGAATTATTGGGGCAGAAAGAAAGGGAGTCGAAAGGCATTTCTGTATTTATCGTTGTTCTAGTTACACATTTCAAATGTATTTTGTTTGACTTCTCCGTTACGTTTGTGGTTGAGTTTGATGCCAAGCGTGAGCTGGCAGACCGCGGTATGGTGTAGCCTGCCTAGGCACAGCTAACAGCCCTGGCCGCCTACCCACCCAAACCCACATGCCCAGCGTGGCCATTGTGACCAAAACCCCTCAGAGGAGGCTTATGACCAGCCGTGGACTGCAATAGGCTGATGATGATGATGATATCAGCCATCTAATTACTATAATACAAGCTTCAGGCTTTGGAATTAGTTCCGTTATTGTCCAAAGACGTTACTTTTACTGTTTTAAATATTGTTCAAAATTGGAATACAAGACGTCACACAATTAGAGCGTGTGTTTAAAGATTGTATAAAGGTGAAAACTAGAAGACAACATCTACACTGACAAACAGCTCTTTGGACTGACAAAATGGCACTTACGCCTCTTGCCTCCTAGAGAGCTCTTGACAGAGCTTGAACCCAACAGCGGCAAAGCTGCAAGTTTTACCGGAAGTAACATAGCTAGTAAACAAACAAACTTTACCGTTACGTTTTTTTAATGTTTAAATGTCTATTTTTATAGCTTTGTAGTTTTCATATCGGGACTTGTTAATGTTTTAAAATAATTCTTTGTTATCGCAAAACTTTTGTGCGAGTTTTTATTTGGTAACGGTAAATTGAGAAATGAAGTAAAGAAAAGTGATTTTATTATTCGAAATACGCTTCGTACTCATTCCAGGAATCAGTCATTCAATTTAAGATTGGAATATGTAAAAATATTTATGCCGCATATTGTTATTACATGATCACGCCTAAATTCTTATGGGGTAGGTAGAGATCATCGAGTGCTAATTACCTCTATTCATACAGATTTGCATACCTTTCAATAATTTACGTCGTGTGCTCGTAATATAGAAACAAAAAAATATATATCAATGAATGTTTAATGTATATTGTAAAAGAATTTCTTCTTGGAATGTGAATCTGTTAACAAGCGATAAAGCGAAGCTCGGTAGCGTGAAGATGTCTTTTGCAATAGTTCGATAACAGGTCTAATTGGAGTTCAAAATTTTATTTTATTTGGAAGCAATTTCATGACGCATAAATATCAGATAGGTACCTACATAATGTACGTATAAATACATATGTATATCTCAGTATGTAGACATATGAAAACTGAAACCATGTCTGAAATTTTAAATAATTCTTTTATATTTTTTAAACTGTAATGTATGAGATAGTAGTATACATATATAAACACATATAATATGTTACGAGGCTCCGAGCAGATACCGATTTTAGTGATAAATAACGTTGAAGTTTATAGCGTTGGAAGAATTTAAGCATATTTAGGAGTATTTTATAAGATAGCGTCCAAAGTTACGATTGAGAACGTTCTTGTGTTTGAAAGTTACACTCACTTCGGATACGAATGAGGTTGTTGATCCCTAATTTACTAAAAAATAATTTAATATTTTCCTCCTTCATCTTCGTTATGTTGTTACGAATATATGTATATTTTTTAATATACCGTTGTTAAGACAATCTTGAGTAATTACTATTTAACATGAGTACCTATTGTATTATCATTTTACAAGATTTTTTTCACAAACTTCGAAATGTATTACGATCATGAATTCGTCACGGCAGATCCCTTACGGGGTGGGCAGAGAGCACCCAGCGGCACATATTCATTCTTACAGACGTGACACGTTTCTTCTACATTCACTTGCTTCATCCACGCTGGAGGGTCGCCGAGGCTACTGACACCACATCGTACAGTATTTAAATTTGATCAAAAAAAATAATTACGCGTAATAAGGGATGCGGCATCTTAGTAAGAATATCGTCAGTTTGGCACAGGCATGTTTACAGAATAGCGTATATTCACTGTTAGTGTTACAGATATCACCGACTGTCTCGTTGGCCTAGTGGGTGCGAGCGCGACTGCCGATCGAGAGGCCCTGCATTCAATTCTGAGGTCGGATACAATAAGATTTTTCAAACTTAGATTTTTTGGTCGCCGCTCGGAATCTTGATTTGTGTCCGGTGTATGGCAATAGGCTCACCACCTATTCCATAGTGGGACGTAAACGTAACTGGTGAATCATGAGAGTGTAGTACACTCCTGTGCATACCCCTATGGGGATTACATGCGTTACGTTTGTTTTCAGACATTACTACAGTATTACAAACTTTGATGATGAGCATACAGATATTGGCAATGTTACAATTTTACCTTTTATTTTATTTCCATAGTCCATAGATAGTAAAAAGTTTTAATGAGGCCGTCAAGTGGTTTAATAGTAGCTTGGATAGGGGATGATTCTGCAAACGAAACGAACGGACGACACACGGAGGAACGAAAAATTCTACTAATGAATGGAAATGCGTTACTACTCCATGATTTCGCAGAAAGAATTGCCCCAGAACGGCAGGCATGAGTTTTTCACTATTAAAATCATTACGCAGTAAAATATTCTACAAGGCTTTTCAATACTTATCAACACTGCTAAGTCTTACTTGGCTTCCCAGGTACCCACGTTCGTATTCGTTTTTAGGCGACACCTGATGTAGCAATAAATTATTTAGATATCGTCCGGGATTGTACCTGAGACTTCATTAATATACAACAAGAAAAAGTGCCGGTGCGACTGTAGACGGAGTTGCTAACAATAATTTATGTACAACAAAGTGCCCCCAAGTGTATATCCAATGTTTTGTCGTGATATTAAATTGAACAGGCTGGACTGTGGTTGAATATATTACTTCGGCTGGACTGGAATTAAATTTATGTATGTATGTAACTCCGCGGATTTAGTGGTTAGTGAATCTGACTTCTAAAGGTGGTGATGGTAGGGTCGATTGACACCGAGGACAAATATTTGTCTGATGAACACAAAAATTCATTTGATTTGATGTTTGGTTGTAAAACAAGAATCAATAAATGAATTGTTTATCAAAATAAAGGCTCTATCAACTTTGGAATTGGAACGCTCTGTGTGGAGATGCCAAAGATGTTAAAAAAATTGCGCTGTCGAAATCTATCGTTATTTTGGATACTTTTTGTATCGTGGACATGTTATTTGACAGTTCGTTCTAGAGTAAAGTCGCGACATAATTTACTTCTCATCCCAAAAGAATGTTTCAATTGATAATTGAAATTTAAATAATGATTATAATCACGCGAACCTATTGTAAGGGCGTGTGAAGTCTGCCGGCCCGCATTTGGATAGCGTGGCAAACTATGGCCTTAGCGTCCTCATTGTGAGAGAAGACCCGTGTCCAGAAATGGAATGATAAAAGGGTTGGACAAAACCTCGTATAGGTACCACCGCAACCTCAGCCACCAACAAATCCAAAAACACTTCATTGGATAACCTCGTATCGTAACCGTTGCAAAGTAAATAAATAAGTAAAAAGCCTACTAAATCTACATACACATATATTTGGTTTTTTCTTTTAACGTAATCTCCGAAGAGGTAAGCAGAAGATAGACATGTGTTTGTAAAGTAAATTATCTAATAAAATGAAGGGAAGGATTGTCAAGGATCAAATTTATTTTTGCACATTGTAAATTCGTGTTGTGTGTTTGTAGTTTGTTGACATAACGTAAGTCAACATACCCTCATTGCTGTAGCGACTAAATTAGTAGGTGAGGCGATTCGAATAGCAATAACAAGTTGTGTCAACAAGCCGCGTCCCTTTCGCTGAACTCGGAGCCAACATTGCGTGACACATCGCGACTGAGCTGTAATCAGATTATCTGACCATTTGACGGTCGCTCGCCGGTATCTCCCTGACTCGCCACTAAACTGCCCGCTTATCAGGTTTTACAAGCTTACGGTTCCCTAAGCCTACGTGCAATTTGCATACGGTTTCTTTAACTTACAAAATAAACGAAAACACAACTAAGAATTTCAGTAAAAAAATTTAATTTGTTTAAACGTAATCCTCGAAAAGGTAGGCAGAGATGTGCAGTACACTACTAATTATTTTAATACATGCATTATGAATTATTGTCCTTTAAATATGGGTAACAAAATAACTAAAATAGCTGTCATTTAAATTCAAGTTACGGGTGGAATCCAGTTTTTCATAATGCAGTTTTGAAGTCGGTTACAAGTGGACTATGAGAGCTGAAAATCTATTTTGTACCCATTCTGGTTATGAAATGTTTAAGGCTTGTCTCTTCTTTCAATAAAAGATTCAAGAGTTCTCCAAGGGATAGATCTCTAGGCTTGTTTCTAATTCATACCAAACTATTTATCATCGCACTAGGTCTCTAGCGGTACAGAAATACAGCACATAATGCTAAATATCTAAATATCTCGCTTCATACATTTACTTCTGGTGGCGCGTATCATCGTGGACCTTGAAAAATTCTCCACAATTATCGATATAGTTAGAAATATAATGTTCACGGTCACTCACACATACATAATTATTTGTATACTTATTCATTATTGCTGTCTTCGTGGAGCGAACTTAATACTAAATTGCATTTTTATCTTTTAATCCAGGTGTTGATGAAAATATGGGATAGCCACCCAGAACTAATGCGCGTTTTATATTGTTGAAATGGTTCAACTAAATTCAAGAGGAGGCAGTGACAGGCCCAGTGGTTAGTAATTTAGTCTCTCAGTCAGATGCTGCAGGATTCAAACTCGGCGCACAGATCTTTACAAAAACATACGTTTTAATTTTATATATCACTGTTATAACGGTGAAAGAAAACATTATGAACATACCTGAATACCTTAGAGTTGGTGAACAAAATTTTTCCTAGCTCCCAGAGGAGATTCGAATACAATTAAACGATACAAGTGCCGAAAGAATAGTAATAAAACAACAATGTTAGTTTTTATTGTGAAACGTGGGAATGTTCTACATTCCTCTGTCTACCTCTTCGGGGATTACAGGCGTGATGTTACTATGTTAGTTTTAAAATTCTAAAAGGTTTTGCATTATAAAAGCAAAATACGACAAAAGAACTTGCGTATCATTGTTTAGGAGCGTGATTACGAGCTAATGACATCTCGCACGTGGATTTATATGAGACGCCGAGTTGTCTGCGGAAATTTTAATGAGTACGCGAAATGAATACATCGTGCCTAAAGCTCTGTCTTGGGCGTGTGGGGATGTACTCGCGCAAAACATTTTCATGAGAGCTTGTACAATAGAGATATATAAAAAAATATTATTCTTATACACTAAACTTATCAAATGGCTAAAAATAATGTAATTATTTTATTTTATAAGTGACATTATAACGTATGTAATAAAATGATTGTTATAGATTACGATTATTAGTTCCATCTATGTAGTTAAATATTTTGTATTATATAAGACTACATTATAATACTTTCGAATAGTATTAGTTGCATTGTATTTATTTAGTAACAGACAGCGGTTGAATGCTAAGAGCTGAAGATCGGCCTTCGTGGCGTGTTATTGGAGAGGCCGGTGTCCAACAGTGGACAGGACGAGGAAGATGATAATATATTTTTATTTGTTATGATTATAATTCAGAATGATGCCAAGAATAAATTCCTTTTAGAGTTGAAGGCAAAATATTTCATTCTCGTGAAAGGTTCTCGAGGAAACGTATAGTTTCGTTAACACCTACAAATGCTGAATAAATTCAATAACACATTGTGAAAGAAATCTCATTTTGTTGGCTTTGTGATATTATGTCCATATGGAGACTCGTAATAATATACGCACTTCAAGTGATACATATCAATAAAACCATGGAACGAGTAGACTGTTTGACGACAACTTTGAGTAAAAGACATTTATTTGAAATAAGTATGATTGTTGATTGTTCTTGATGTTCCCAGCGGTGTCTGATTATTTGCATACTTACGACAATACGTATTATTCTAAAATCATAATTTCGTGTCACAAAATTATGATTTTAGATAAATATATTTATGAATTTACACTCATTTTAATTAAAATAAAAAGGTATTATTATTTGACTATGTAAATGTAACAGATACTGGCAGAAGGGGGAAAATGAAAGGTATAATTTAACGTAATTAATATACATACTAAATGAATATAACAGCAATAGTATAACAGACACGGCATGATTGACGGGATATTTGGAAGTGGGTGTCCGCTGCTCACCACGAAAGGTACTCGGCGTTTCCAAATAGTACTTATAATAATAATAGTGTAATTAAACTAACTCGTGAACCGTGGGGGCGTTCTTCATTCCTCCGCCTACCTCTTCGGGGATTACAGACGTGATGTTCCATTACGTTGTATAATTATAATACCTAGTATGTTTATTTAATTCGCAATCTCAATAGGAAAATGCAAAAGGCGTACCATTACCGGCACTGGTCACAATGAAGAGGCGCGGCTGATATTTTTATGTGTGTAATCTAGGGAGCGAAGCGTCAAAAGGTCGGCTAAGGAACGGGGGCTCGCGTGCGCCGCGCTTCGTGACGTCCGCCCATTGATCACCGTTCTTGAGAGATAGGACACGAACGACATTTTTTTCACACGAACCGCTCTTTAACGAGCAAGTGGGCGCGAGCATTTCTCATCCTAGGTCTTTGTCGTCTATTGCTGTACATAGCGCGCTCGCATTACCATTAAGGATGCCTTCCTTTTCGTGTTTTACAGTCCCTTTGTGCTTTATCACCAGTGACCTAATGTATTTGTGAGGCTCTAAAGCTACCCGTCTGGTACAATGGTTTATTTTTCTGTGCTGGCTTTTGGTAATTTTCGTTGGCTTTTGAGACTGGACAATATTTCTTTTATTATTAATGTGTTTTGAGAGTAAATAATATACCTTTTTAATATAAATGCTTTTGAAATATTTGAAAATTTCAATTACCTTCTAAAAACGTGGACGACGCAATTAAATAAGATGCTATGTCACATTTCTAAATGATAGTTAATGATGCCTCGTTGGTTGTGTTGGTTTAAAGCGTGACTGCCGATCAAGAGGTCTTGGATTCAAATCCCGGGTCGGGCACTAATGTATTTTACGACTTCAGATTTTTTAGTGTTGGTTCGGAGTATGGATATGTACCCGGTATATGGCAATAGGCTCACCACCTATTCCATATTGGGATGTAAACGTAACTGTTGAAACGTGGGAGTGTACTACACTCCGCTACCTTACCTCTTCGAGGATTACAGGCGTAATGTTACGTAATAGTTAATCAACTACGCTTAGCAGCATTGATCATATACCGTTCGGTTATTACGCTAATTTCTATCGATCTACCACTCAGTAGGTAGTCTGAAGTAGAGTATTGTATATAGTGGACCCAAATCGGACTGCGGAGTATAATTTTCATTCCGTTGTGATGGCGCCATGTGTCAGAAATCGCCTGCCTCACTGATTTAGCTCCATATTGTACTCACATCAAATCGTGGGAGCGAAACATCTTTGTTGAACGCTTTGAGCGGTTCGCCAATATCAATTTATGACGTAGGTTTCTTGTGTTCGTGACAACACTTATTTTAAATCATATGTTTTGACATTTAATAATAAAACTTATCAAAATAGCACACTAAAACTACTGAATGTAATTTAAATATTGTAACAAATATTTTGATAGATGTATTGAAATGTAGGTACACAAAGAAGGCCTTAAAAATGTTTTTTTTTATTATTTGAAAGAAATTTGGGTGACACAATATGCTTTGCAAATTCGGAGTCGAAATACAAGTTTGAGCTGAGTTACAATCTTGTACAATTAAATTTGTGTAATATTTGGAACTCGATGGATTTCCCTTGTCATACTCTTGCTAAGAGTTTTCTTCTCAACGTTTCTAACGGTTGTTATTATTAAATTTGTTTCCTCTTAAAAGTCTCGAGGGAATATTACAAGACACCTCTTTTCATCGTTCCAAGAGGCTTAATAATACCTTGGGTAATAGTAATTTTCTAAAGAGAACTACTATGCAATTATGTAATATCGCGATTTAATAGTTTTGAACAATTAATTTTTTTTATTCTTTACCGTAGGTACTATGAAATATAAGATTAAATTATCTAAACATTTAGTAGTTTCATTAAAAGCATATTGGAGATTCTATAATATTTACATAATTATTTAATTTACAAAACTTTATTTACCCAGTAACTACGAATATTACACGTAATAATTTTTTATTCAGGCAATTATCATCACAAACGACGGTTACTACTATTACGAAGTGTGGTGAAGTTTGCCTATTTTCTTTTGCAGCCCTTTGTGTACAATGGGTGGAACAAGTTAATTCCTTGGTGTTGATGATCCATTAAAACTTTTCAGTCGTAACATTATGAACATAAAATCTAATTATTTGCACACTGTTCGCCCATTTAACACGTAGACCGGCACCGGCTACACCCTTTTGCGTGTCCCAAGTTATTAACTCCACAATGTGTGTCGTACTCAGACCTACATAAAATGACCTTATAACGTATATGGCGTCCCCCTCAGCACGTTCTATTTTCGCAACAAAGCGGGAAGCGTGGAGGGCCAAGACAATTGGTTGTTTAATTATTCTGATGAATCTTGTAGCATCCTGTGTTTTATGTAAATGCTTCTTTGCATGTTGTATCGTATTGACGCAGTCCGAGAAACAATTCACACTTACTGTTAGCAAGGGTTTGTTATTCACAGTTTACCGTCATCATCACCAATAACCCATTTGTCGTTCAACTTGCAAGCGAATCTCCTCTCAGAATGAGAAGGGTTTTAATATTACTTGGTTGTAAATATTACTTTGGTTATATAAGCGCTAGTGCATACCTTGTTCTAGTAATACATATATCGTGGCTTATGCATATATATGGTGGGTCCGTATTATTAAAACTACAACGAACCATTAAGGGAAGTAGCATGAAAGTGTAATAAGGACAACTGCACACCATTAAGGTTAGACATAAAACGTTCACATATCAACTACTCTCTTGTGGGCCATCCAAAAAGTCCTGGAACACTCTAGAAAAAAATAGTTTGGTGAAACTACTTATGAGTATTCCTCATTCGTTTACCACTTGCTTCGAAGACAAAAAAAACACCACAAATCCCAGCTACATTATTTACTCGTAACTCTTTCGCCTTCGAGTTACTGCCATATATTTGAGTTCCATTTTCAAATAAAGACCGTTATAATTTCCTCATGTTATTTTCCACATACTTTCGTCTAATGTAAAAGTGAAAGTACATAGAAATAATATTATAAGTACATATATACAATATTTATTATGTCTCCTAATACAAAAGCACTCTAGCACTTTGATTGTGTTTCAGTATTTAAGTCGTGAGTAGACTTTAAGAGACGAACCGTCCAAATTTGTGTCTTAGACTAAGTCTAAGTTTGATTGATTTTAAGTCAACTTTGTAATTATTAAATTATTTTCGTGTACAGGTAACGTTTATTATGAGTTTATCGTGATTTTAATTAACTACGATCATTTTGAGTTATATACTTACTCATTACTTATATTACACGAGATTTGAACCTAGGACCTACTGATCGGTAGACCAAAGGAATTCAGACAGTAATTTTAGTTTGATTGTAAAAAAAACTTATACAAATGTATAAGCTTTTTTTACAATCAAACTAAAATTATATGATATGTGTATGTCGTTATAATATTTATTATATGTATAAAATTACTTATGGACGAAAGGTAAAATTTTCATGTAATACAATCTTAAACATTGTGTATTAAGTTTCGTGTTTCTTATATTTTATTTGTGTTGGGCTCTGTAGGTTTCCGGAGGCAACTGCACATTACATAACAATCATTAGATGTTATTGGAAATGATTACGTAATAATATAGTTTAATTCTATGTACTGTTTAAAGAGAGAGTCAGAAGCGTAACCGGCGTGTATGAAGACAACGGTGAATGTAGAAGAATCACGTTAGGTTTGTTACATTTGGCACTCGTTGCTCTCTGCCTGCCTTGTAACGGACCTGACGTGACGGCATGATAAATTTTCTACGTAACTTCACGCCTGTAATCCCCGAAGAGGTAGGCAGAGGAATGCAGAACACTCCCACGTTTCACCGGTTAC